>VYZX01029694.1:0-85247 GCA_013401335.1 Brachypteracias leptosomus
AGGTCCTTCTTAAAGTGAAGGGCCTAGAACTGACCCCAGGATTTGAGGTGCAGCCTCGCCAGTACCAAGCACAGTGGGACCATCCCTGCCTTAGTGATTACAGCCGTACTTCTCACTTCCATAACCATCCCCTCATCAGGAATCACAGTGGTTTATGCATATTCTCAGACTGGGCATTATGTTGACTTATAAGAACATGAAGTGTGATGTTCAGTTTGTGCACAGAGGCCCAGGAGTTCAGTGGTGGCAGAACCAGAACCAAGCACAGTGGGACCATCCCTGCCTTAGTGATTACAGCCGTACTTCTCACTTCCATAACCATCCCCTCATCAGGAATCACAGTGGTTTATGCATATTCTCAGACTGGGCATTATGTTGACTTATAAGAACATGAAGTGTGATGTTCAGTTTGTGCACAGAGGCCCAGGAGTTCAGTGGTGGCAGAACCAGAGGCAGTAACACGACTGCTGTGTGTTGATTTGCCTCCTCTGCTCTCAAAGGACTATTTACTGAGGTAAAGGTTCAAATCTTGACATACAGAATCTGTACATTTTTGCAGTGCTCTCATTGCTTTTAATAAACACCAAGCAAACATCTCCCAGTACAGGTGACACCCGGATTTTTCAGTAATTTTTCCAGTTTTAAAGCTCAGTGCTCTACAAAACAGTGTAATCAGCATCTGGATCACAGGGATGTGCCACCTGCTACCAGGTTTTGTAAAGTCATGATATTTTCCTGATTATTTGGTCATTTTCATGAAGTTTTGTATGTTTTTCAGCACTTACAGGTTTATCTCAAGCTTTGTCATCATTTATTGCCCACAAAAAATTCTCTTGGAGGGAATTAATAAAATACTTGCCTTTTTTCTTCTCACAAGTGCTGCAGAAATGCAGAGGGCAGTGATGTTGCAGGATTGTGTAAGGTACCTGTAATAACTTCACAAATAAATTGAGAGGTTTGGGGTTTTTTTAATTAAGAGCTTTATGTGCAAGGTCACTCAGAGCAGAATGCCCACGATCATGTCCAGATGGGTTTTGAAAATCTCCAGAGAAGGAGCCTCCACAACCTCTCTGGGCATCCTGGGCCGGGCTCTGCCACCCTCAAAAGGAAAGAAGTTTCTCCTTTTGTACCAAAGGTACATAAGGAAAGGTACCAAAATATTTTCAAGGAAAAGAACATGTGTGAGCTTTGCATCCTCGGCACAACACGGTTTTTAGGCACTGAGTAATTTGCTTAAATTATTTCTCCTACTTTCCCTAGTAGAGAGCTTGATGGCCCCCTCAAATTAGCAAGCAGGCAACTGAAATTTGAAATACACAATTAAAATGAAAACTGGAAGATTGAATCAGAGGGTTTTGTTTTAAGTATGACAAAAGCTTCATTGTCTACCTCAGAAAAAAAAAGCCACTATTTAATACATAGTGAAGAAAACCCATTGAACTGCTCTTTGACTTATAATGCAGTTTTTATCCTTAAAGCCTCTTACCCACCACTGGCCTCAAAATATTATGAAAGCACAAAATCATATTTTTATTTTTATCTTTGCTAGTATGATCAAAAGGACTTTCAGACCCTTTCAAACACATAGGAGCTTGAAAAATGTCTTAATATATTTCTCAGCCTTTGCAGATGAGCTCTGTGGTCTAGGAGAGTGAACTTGTTGATTTCTATAAAACAAGATTGCAGATGGAGCCTGTTTCTAGCAGGCAGAAATAGAGCTGCTCAGGCAATCAGGCTGCTACCTTAACTGTACACGCTTCTTGGAAGAGTAAGAGCTTAAAAAGTCAAGTCACTAAAATAGTTGAAGACAGGGACGTAGAATGTACTGTGCTGGTTGCACTCTGCTTTTGAACATTGTCAGGGAGCTCCACAACTCATGTATTTTGTCTGGATGCTGTGGTGTGTGTGCTAGCTGTGTGGAAATAGTGCTTTTATACCTTTATAAATGCTGTTTGTTCCCCCAGCTTCTTCCCTTATGCTTCCAGGTTGGTGTAAGACTCTCCTAGGAGTTAATAAACTCATTATGTTTTCTTGGAACAGAAGATGCCCCAACACAAGCGTGTTGTGTTGGGTTCTAATGAGCTGAGCTTAGGCTTAGTGCAGGCTGATCGTGCTTCAAGGCTGTTGTCTCCAGCCTTCAAAAGGCAAAACAAGCCCATGAACAGGGAGAGAAGGTAGATCTGGATGCTTTATTCTGCAACTCTCTTTGATAGATCCAAAGTTAGGTTTCAGAGGAGATTTGGAGGCCATACTGCTGCTTTGCCTATCAGAATGAGTCACCACCTCACCAAGTAATTGCATTGATTATTGCACACCCACAAATTACAACAGAAAATACCTGGCAGGGGGTGGAGGTTGGACTTTTCCTGAAGGTTTCTGTACAATTAATCTCCCGTAAGTGCTGGTGCTGTAGAGACACCTGAACCCTGCTGTGAAGCATGGTCCAGTTGGCCACTCCCACATGGTTTCAGTGCTTCTCCTGCTATTGCTGGGGTGCTAATGAAGGTTTTGACGCTGCTGCTGTAGGAACAATTCAGGTTGTGTGTTTGGCTGCTGTTTTTAAATTGTAGCTCTCTCTGCTTGTCTCTGTTGGGGGCGTTAGGAGCTTGAGCAGCTGCATTTTGTGCACCTACAGCAAAACAGCTCCCTTGTTAGGCAGAGTGGTTCAGAGAGGAGGAAAGTGGAGCTGCCTGAGCCACAGGGGACACTTCTGCCTCATAAACAAGAGACTCACTACCAAGAGACTCTGCTTGTTTGTGGAAGAGGTAACCAAGCAGGCTTCCTTCTCTCTTGGGTCTCTTACCTGCTACTTTACCCCGTAATTTCTGCATTAAATCCATTTAAAATGTTTTATTCCTACAGCTGCACTCAGTAGATGTTTGGAGGTGAAGAGTATTTTTAATAGAAGATGTGTTGCTACACTTGGTACCAGCAAACCACAAATAACTGGAGGCACTAGGGCAAATTGTCATTCATTCTCTGCTCTTGGTTTCTTGTAACATCACTTTACAACCACCCCAGTTAAATGCTGGGTTAAGATTCCAGTTTAAAGTCAGGCTTTCAAAATTAAGCTTGCCTGTGTGACACCTCAATATACAAGATTATGCAGATAGCTTTTAAGATTTTTTTTTTTCTATAAGGCCCTGCGTCTTGCATTGCAGAGAAAATCCTTGACAATGGAAAACAAATACCAAAAATTACAATTATAAGTCATTTGCATGACTTAAATTTATCTCCCTACTCCCTACATGGCTTGTTGCATAGCCTAAGACCCTTTTTTTTTTATTCTAATCACTCACCCTGAAGCCCCAGGTATTATTCTCTCAAGTTTATTCACTCAGCAAGTTTGCCCTTTTATTCCACATTATTTATAGTATTACTATACATTCTTAAAACAAGAAGCAAATTATTTATTCTTCGCTACAAGCTAAAAAATCTCAGCTGCTGGATTATATTTTGTTAAGCTGCCACGTGTATCTTACAGAAAGATAATTATATGTGATTTAAAGGCTTTGAGAGATTAAGAAACTATTATGTTTAATAGTAGCATCCCATTTGGAGCTTCAGAGATGCTTATCTAGGGTAAGACTGTAGAAATACCCAATGTAGGAGGATGGGTCAGCAGCCTCCCCAGGGAGCAGTGAGTTTCTTCCTTGGAAGAGATTTGTGGCTCTCTAATGATTATATTGGTCATTATCTTTAGAAACACAGAGATTTTTTTCTCTCTTGGGTTTTTTTTTCCCTTGATACTCAGCAGTTAATGTTGTAGGGAAAGTTCAATTTAAAGGGAAACCCAGTCCCAAGAGCAGGGTTGGAAAGTTTGTCTCCCATTCCAAATCCACACGTCTTGAATTAATGAGTATCAAGAATAAAGAACAGAACCTAATGGATACAGGATTGGGACTCTTAAATTTAAATTGCCCTAAACTTAATGTGAGTCACTTCAGGTCACTTCCCTGGGCACTGGGAAGTCCAAGGTGGGTACAGCTTGAACATACCCCCAGAATAGACGTGAGGACTTCATTGCACCCCCACAGCAGCAGAACTATGGCAGTGTGAACATTTGCCACTTATTAAATGGTTCTCAGGTTAATCAGACAGGTTTAATCTGTGTTTTAGAAGAGAAATTGTCTTACAGTCCTGAAGCCTAGGAGACTAAGAGCATGAATTTGGGCTTGGGGGAGATCAATCTTCTTTCACATTGATCTAAGCAGCTGCTTCCAGGCTTACAATGTATTAACAGAACCAATATGCAGAATGGAAAATGCAGCAGAATCTTCCCCATCCCAGTTTCTGGGAGGCAGAAAGGTGACATCAGGATAGCTATTAAATGTATGCTCCATCTGGGAGGGAGACAGAAAGGAATTTTAATAGAATAAAAAATTGTCTTCCTGACCTAACATGAACTTGTGTGGTTTGTAAAGCAATTAGATGGAAAGTTCTGTTTCCAAAATACATGAAGATTTGTTCGTGAAGATCTGTCGTTGTTCAGTCTCCACTAATATTTATTCCCAATTTAGGCAGCTGAAAAGTGTAGCAAGTCTATTTTTTAGCTCGTTGAAAATTTTTTTGTAGGAGTTATAAGGAGGAGGAGGTTTCTAAGGTAACCTACCAATAAATAAGTTTATTTCCAAAATAAGGAAAACAAAATTTCAAGAACATGCTGTAACTTCTGGTAAAACAAAGTTGAAAACCAGTGCTTTGAGACTTAGCTGTGGTGCATCTGCATTTCTTATCTGTATAAGGAATATTTAGTGTAGGAAGATATTCCCTCCTTTATTTTCTACCTTTAAGTGTTGCCTTGGAATAGGTGAGTAAAACTATTTCTACAAGACCTTTTTTAAATGTAGTAAGAATACAATATTGTTTACATCAGTGATACCAGCTCAGGGTGTTTCTACTTACATCTTAATTTACTCTGGAAAAAAAAAAGGAATCATGGCTTGCTTATGATTCTTCATGATGAAACTTCATTCGTCATGAAAATTCATGATTTTTAGATGATGCATGTTTATTTATTTATAGCAAAAATTATCTTATAGTGAAAAGGAGGCTCAGGAATGAGGGAGTGAATTTTGGATTGTCTCGGGAAGAGTGGAAAACTTCCAGATACTTTTCTATTAATAAATATTTGAGACAATGTGTGTCACATCTTCATTTTGATTACATCAAAATTTTGGTATTTTATGGTCTAATGATTGCTATAAATTCTTAGGTAACTGGTTCAAGTAAACATATATAAAGTAAAAAGTACCTGTAATTCATGGGACCTGTAGCTTGTGAGACCCGAGGCATCGTCATTTACTTTTCTAATGCTCTAATTAAAATACTACATCAAAAACTAGAGTAAGGATTTTATTTTATATATTTATTAACAATTTGGATGCCTCTATCCCTAAGGAAGAGTTTGGGTGGAGCAGCTCTGGTTTGTTTGGTGTTCACAGACATGTCATGATGTAGATGTTTTCCTGCTCTCAGGCATGGTGCATTATTCCAGGTTCTCTTCAGTTTATTAAATATTTTTAGTAGATTTTGGTGACTTTGATCTGATAAAATCATCTGTGTGTGCTTGCAAACCAAGAGCATCAGGTGCCCCTAGTGATTTTCCATTTCCCTGTGTTCTCCTGTCCCAAGTGAGGTGTCTTAAAGGATCTGGCTTGTGACACTTAATTTCTGAACAGCCACTTTCCAGAAGTTAAACCCTTCAGAAAATCTTCATTTGTCCACCCCAAGGGTACTGGAGCCCCAGGAGCAGGTGCTGAAGAGAAGGCTTAGGGCTTTCTCACCTTCATTAACTCATCAGTGTCTTCTTGCTGATGAGGTGGCCATGGTGGGAGGAAGAGGTGACAAGCATTGAGGTCTTTAGGAATGAGTCCTGGGGGTTGGGGAGCAGTTGCTGGAGGGCCAGTTGGGCCTGAGGGGCTTGGTTGCAGAGGTTGAAGTGAACAGAGTGGCTGCTACCTGGATGTTGTGCAGTGATGGAGGGTAGGTTGGGATCCAGCCATGTTTGGCTTGTTTGGACAAGATCCTCCTGTGTGCTTGACCTTGTGCAATGGGAACCTTCAGCAGCTGAGGAGAAAAATTACTGGAGAACCTAGAGCAGATGAGAAAGGGGTTAAAAACAAGTGTGACAAGTTGGATGGTGGCACTTGGTGTCTTGAAATGAAGCAGGATTTATCTGGAAGGCTTTAGTCACCTGGGAGAGAAGGATCGGGTAGCTGAGTGGGAGGCAATTTGCAGGCAAGTGAACTCCTCTGCAGTAGATCAGTACATTTTAATGAGGGAAGTATATTTGCTTCATTTTACAAGATTTGCTTTGGTCTTGAAGCCTGGGAGATGTTTTAAATAGACTGCTTTGAGATAGAATGGTCAGGTGGAAATATTTGAAGCATGTAATATGGAAACCCCATATTTAAAACACATTTGTAGGGTCTCCAGGAGCTGAGCTGAAAAGATTGACTCTTTTCCAGAAGAGATCTTTTAAGAGTAAATGAAGTTCGTGCAGAGGATGTAAAAACAAAAATGAAGTTAGAAACTACTGTAACTATGCAATTTTATTTATTTATTTGCTTATTTACTTATTTATTTACATCTGCAGCCATCTCTCAATCCATCCCACCCCAAGGCAAGGATACTCTCATGCTGACATCCTTCTGCTCTTCCCATGGGCTGAATTTTTCAGATGGGGCCATTTTTCAGATGTAGGTTCCCCTCAGAGGTGGCTTTCTGGGCAGGTAGGAGGAATTGCCACCTGCCAATGGAGAGCTGGGTCCTTCTGCCTTGAGACCCTGCTGCTTATCCAGAGCTCAGTCTCTCTACTGAGAAGGCAATGCTGCTCTTTGGACAAAGATGCCAGCAAGTGAGCTGCATTCAGTTGATGTCCTAAATATCAGTCAAGCATCTTCCACGTTCTCTGGTATTTTATCATTTTGATTTTTCCAGTTCTTTCTTTTTCTTATAGAATCACAGACTGGTTTGGGTGGGAAGGGACATTTAAAGGTCGTTGTGTCCAACCCCCCTGCACTGAGCAGGGACATCTGCAACTATCTCAGGTTGCTCAGAGCCCAACCTCCCCTGCAATGGTTCCAGGGCTGGGGCAGCCACCACCTCTCTGGGCAACCTCTGCCAGTGTCCCACCACCCTCAGTGTAACAAACTCCTTCCTTCTTTTTAGTCTAGATCTTCCTCTTTTAGTTTCAAACCATCACCCCTTGTCCTGTCCCAACAGGCCTTGCTAAAGGTCATCCCCATCTTTCCTCTAAGCCCCCTTTAAGCACTGAAAGTCCTTAGTAGTCATACTCTGTAATGTGTGTCCACTTCCTCCTTCTTCTCACTTGGTTTGATAGCTTGTCCTTCCTCGAGCTTGTTTTTGTTTTCCTCCTGCTGTAGGAACAGAGGGTTTATAAAAGCCACAGCATAACTTCAAAGGCTGAATCTGCAATGGTTTAAAAAATCATTACATAAGTCATTAAAATAACAAAGACAAAATAAACACGTCCTCACAATGGTGTAGAAATAAACTCCAAGGGCAGTGTAAGCACCTGCCAATCTCTAGTGTTGCTTCCTCTCTTCTCCCAAGACTTTCTCAGAAGGTTTTTCATGCCTGCTTTAACTTCTCCTTTTCTCTAAAGTTTTGAAAACTTTTTAAAGAATGAAATTTTTTCTCTTTCTCTACATTGTGCGCAATATAGTTGAAGGAAAAAAAGCATTTCTGGGGTTACTCAGGACCTCTGTAGTCGTGTTCAAAGCTTAACTAAATAATTCTCAGTACTAGTTTGTTCTGAAAATATTGTCTTGAGTTTTGCCTTTCCCTGAGAATGTCCCCAGCAGGTCACAAGCAGTTGGGTCACCTTTGGGGGCACCTCACATGCAAGCTTGGGAACCCTGTGCAGGCTAAAATTGAACTCACTCTGCAGCCAAGATCTTCTGCTATGAACTTGAGAGAAGTTTTTGCCTGAGAAGGTGTGGGGAGGGACTGGCAACCAATTCCAGAAAGCTTCAGAATTCTGATGGTTGCACGTTTTGACAGGATCTGGTGGTGTTACACCCATTTTACACAGAGCCAATTAACTGTGGAAAAGCAATTTGTTAGGTTCTGTAAATTTAGGACTGACCAAAGAACTCTGATGATTTATTAGCAGTGTTGAGGTGCTAAGAGATCACAAACAACTTCTGTGTTTAAGTTGATGTACTCTTGTAACGTGGTTTGAGGGAGAAAATAATAATAAAATAAAAAAGTCGTATAATAAAGGAAATATAAATTTGTTTAACCGTTCTTTGTATGATTTTAGAAAGCTGTAGCTGGAAGAACTCAATTCTAGTTTGACTTCCCAGTAATGATATGACATTAAATGGACTTTAAAACAAGCTGAGCATATGAGTTCTACAGCCAGGGCTGGAGGAACCAGCAGGCTGGGTTGGATGCATGTACTCATTTTATGCCATGGAGCTGTGGCTTCACCATCACCAAACCCAGCCCTGATTCCTCTTTCAGATAATTCTGAAATAGGCTTTCTGGCAGATATTTCTGGCTGGGGTTGCCTGGGAGAGCTGCTGGGAAAGGCACATTGTGCCAGGCAGCTGCTTGGAGTCGGTGTTGAGCAAAGGCTCTGAAAGTCTTGCAGGCAATGATGACACTGCATGAGAAAATACCCAGCAGCACAAAGTTGTGTTTTTCAGGAAAAATTGCACAATCTTTTTAAAGTTACAGGCTGGTGCTTTCTCTGGAAAGCTGACATTTGTAAGCTGAGCAGCTTTTGCATCACTTTCCCATCACAGAAGCAAAAATTAGAATTAAGTGAATGTGCTCCTAGGTAACATTTGTACTTATGGTAAATTTTATATATGGACTGGTGTTAATGTTGAAGAGTCTTCATTACATATGGCCTGGAAACTGTCAGCAGCCATAGGATCAGTATCTTTTACTGCAGTTTGGCTGCTAAATGTTTATTGCTTTTCTTCTTTAAAGGTGTAACCCATCACTGTGCAAAATGACAATGCATGAAGGTTGGGGGGGAGGAGCAACACGTATGGATTGGGGATTAAAAAGATGGAGAAATCCCCTCTTATTCATGACATTTCCACTTTTCAGGAATTCTTTGAACATGCGAAAAAGCTCTGGGATGATGAAGGTGTAAAGGCTTGCTTCGAGAGGTCAAACGAGTACCAGCTCATCGACTGTGCACAGTAGTAAGTACCTCTTTTTATGGAATTGATAGCCCAGAATGTAGTCATCTATGACAAGTTAAAAAATACAAATATATTAGCAAGAGCTGGGAGTTTTGCAGTGCAGTAATTAACATTTTTATTCTCTGTATGTGGAGCAAAAGTGATGGTTTTATCATCCTTTGCCATTATTACACAGCTCTTCTGCCTCAAATATTTAACAGCTAATAAAGATGAGGATGAAAAAATCAAATTAAATTATTTTCAATATCTTTGTTCCATCCGAAAGAGATTTGCATAAAATCATTTCCATTGAAACTATTAAGCTGAGAGCCAATCTAGGGAAAATGCTTTGGTTTAAATTCTGAGCCCCAGATAGGGCTGAAATTGCTCCGTGTTTTCATATTCTGTTAAAGCTTCTGAGATTTTTTACCTAAGCAGATGCATAATTAATGTATTTTGGGGGTCAGGGGGGAATGATAAGCAGTATTTTATTAAATATAGTAATACATTTGCTATTCTCTTCTCCATATACATCAAGAGAAGCGTTGTACCTGTGTGCATAGCACAGTCATAATCCTTAAATGGGTTTATCTGATTGGAAATGCTCTGAAAAGAGCTGTGTAGCAGATTGTGGAAGTGCAAATCATAACTAGAGGGTACATTGATGAGGGCAGATTAATCAGGAAATACTCCATTATCCTGCCAGGGCTCCCAAGCTCAGCCATTCTCAGTAAGAACCCAGCTCTGAACTAGATGTTGGCCAAAAACATCCATTATATGAACTGCTGTTGTGTCAATGTATACTCTGAGTGCTGCTCTGTGATTTGGGGTTTCCAAGAGCACCCTCCAGTGTGTTCTGATTTGTCTGCTGGGCACTGTGGTCAGCAGCAATACCACAAGGATGTCATAGTGCTTGGGGCTTTGGTTTTCCACCCTCTCTGCTCTCAGTGCTGAAGCAGAGCCCATGGACCCTGTTGCTGAAGGTCCTTCTGCCGCAACGGGGAATTTTGGTGCTGTGGGTCATGGCTTCTTCTCCCTCTTTCCTGGCTATTTTTGGGAAAGAGAAGGATCCAGAAATGATTCATCAGCACATGGAAGCGAGGGAGAATGACATATGTGTAGGAAGGAACTCACTTGACCTCAGTGGACTGTTCTTACCAAAACTTGGGCGTTTGTTCACAATCCAGAGTGGGTAGAAATGAAAGCAGTGGTTGTGCACACAAAGAACCCTAGAAAGTTGTCCTAAATTGTGGTATTGAGTTTCCTCACTGCCCTCACCCACCACCACCATGGTACAGATCTGAGCTATGAAGAATCCAGAGACATTGTTTATGATGTCTGTTAATACACTCAAATAAGGCATCAGCCCAAGAAAACAGAATAATGACATGTATTCAAAATAAATGAATGTAAAACTTACTGCACTGATCAGGAAAGTTTGTTGTGTCTCCCAGTCCTGCTTTGGAAAACAGTGCTGAAAGGACCAGGCAAAAAAGGCAGACACTGAATTACAGTATTAATGGTACTTGAATTTATGGTATTAATAGTACTGTGATTTCCCTTAAAAAAATGATGCCTATCAAGCTTTGACAAGGAGAAAAAGTCTAAGTTGCATGTTATGTCCAAAACCAAGATATAAACAAGGAGAAATACAGATCTGGAATGAAGTCCAATGTCCTGAAACAAAACTAAATCCTACTACCTGAAAGTTTAAAAGATCGATGGGGTTTTTTTCTATCCTCCCTCCATATCTTCTAACTGGCTTTCTCCTTCTTTATTCTGAGATTATTTGTTAGAGTAGTAAATATAATGCATAATTCTCCACCTTCAAGACACTTGATGAAATAGTATTTGATATTTAAATATCCCTTGAGCGCATCTTTGCTTTTCATTTCATGATCTACCTGAAAATAGAACACCTGAGCCACATTTACAAGCCCTCAGTCTTAGAGACTTGAAACTTGGGAATAGCCACATGATTGATCTGATAGTTGATCTTGAACTGGCCAAGGAAAAAAGGAGTGTAATGGTGATACGTGTGCTTAATGTGGGATTTGGAAACATCTGCAGTGTTTTCATTAGTCTGGCTTCAGGAGAAGTCATCCCACGCCACCAGCTCAGTCCTAATCTTCTCCTTGATAGTGAAGGAAGGACGTTATCAGGAGGTCACTGCTGGTTGCTCTGCTTCAAAAGAAAACCAAAGAAAAACCCCCCAAAATCCCAACATGTGTTAAGAACACATTGGCATGTGTTAAAAATGTCAGAGTTGGGTGGGTGGCTGAAAATACTGCGTTATTAGCAAATTATAAAGTCAGCAACCCAACATGCTGACTGTTAAGTGAGTTCCAAATACAGAGTATTTTGGAATAGTTTAATTTGGCTCCAGTACAGGGCTTCTGTATTTTTAAAACTTAACCTAATTTTCTTTTATTACTGTGGGAGAAATATTTGGCTGGAAGCAGAGGTAGTGGAAAGGCACAAAAGGCAAGTGTTTTATTTACATCAGGCCTTGATCTTTAATGCCCTTTCCAATTAGCAGGGTGATGTTCCTTCATGGCAATTAGGATGGGGGCTGACTTCTCCGACCATTGCAGTGTTCTGACACCACTCTCCATGTGTCTGCACTTATCTAAGTGTCATGTTGGTGCCTCATGTGAGATCTGTAACAAATACCAACCTGTGACCAAGCCAAAGGTCAGACCTTGTGGTCTGACAATGGTAAATGTATCATAAGCAAAGATCTGGATTGTTCTGACAACAAAGATATTTATGGAGGGGGAAGTATTGCATGGCCATCAACCATATTTCTTCCTTAATGACCCCCATATATTTCTTCTGCATTCATATCATAAAACTGGCAGGTTATTGTTTTCCCTGTCTTCTGATTTAATATATCTATCCAGTTAAATTTCAAGTTTAATTTCAAAAAAAGATATTTAATTTGAGAAGTTGCTTTGATTTAGTTGTGTCCCCATTTCACTTACCTGCATTTCAGCAGGTTGGTTTTTGTTCCTGATGGTAAATCTTACATCTTATGTTGGTTAATTTTCATTTGCTTTGAACTACTGGGATTGTTTCTATATTCACATACTTTATATTCAGCAAATTCGAGGTCTATAAGGGACTTTCAGAGTGTGATTTAGTGCTCTCTTGGCATTGAGCTGTCTAGTATGTAAATAATAGATGAAAATACATTCATTAAAAATTTCTTTTAATCTTAGGACATTTTTCTCAAATCTTAAGGCTTTATCTTATAGTTTCCTATAAGATTAATGCAGCTCCATTTTTTAACATTTCAATTCCTTCATCCTAGTTATAGAATGTTCACATTTTATTGTATCCATGGAAGGGAAGTTCAGTGAAGGCAGAACAGATCAAAACCAGTCCAGGTATGATGGCCTTCATTTAAACAAAGAGTTGATGAGTTGATTTGGTGTCTTTATAAACTTCATACATTTCAGTAAATGAATTTATTTGGCAGTGAAGAGGTATAAAATCCCAGTTTAACTGGTAGCATACTGTGAGGTACAGTTAGAGGTTGTAGCCACATGTGTCCACAGAGAGCAGGGAAGCTGAAGACCTTTGCAGAACATCGTGGGGGGATATTGGGCACCCCCAGTCTGGGTAAAGTAAGAGTTGAGTTATCTTAGTTTTGGTTACTCAGATGTCCATTTTTTAGTAGACTGGATAAAATTAGCTGCACTGCTCAGAAATAAGGTGTGAGGATACTTGGAAAGCTTGGACAGTCAGGGAAAGGTGGTGGCTTTAGAGCAGAAGAGTAGACAAGCAGAACTAAGCACTTCTGAAAGGGGAGAAAAAAGACAAAACTCAGGCATCCCATTCTCTCCCCCAGCTTGCTCAAGGTATTATTGTTAGAAAAAAAACCCCACAACTTCTTTCAGGTTTATTGGAAGGCTCCACAGTTGGACTTTGTCCCTTTGCATTCACATGAAATAGCAGCTCACACGTGCATGGTGGCCCTGCCTTCAGCTCACTGAGATCCTGGGTCTAGGAGGTCAACCAAGGGTTGAAGGGAACCCTGCCCTCAGCCAGTACGTTCATTACCCAGTTTGTCCATCAGTCTTCTCTCCCTGATAAAACACACCACTTGGGATACAGTTAAGTGTGAAGGTCTAAACTGGTCTCTGTGCAAACATCTCGGCTAATAAAACTCGATTATGCAAGTTCTCAGGAAAGCAAACACCAGGGATGTGAGCTGGGCCAAAGAAAATGCATTTTATATCTGAGCTAATACACGTGGAAAAGGAACACCTCCAGTTCTTTTTATTCTATCTTGGAGAAGGGTTTCAGCCAGCTTCTGAGGCATCTATCCTGGTATTAGATGGAGTAATTACATTCTTTGTGGTGTTTTTCACAGATTCAACTCTGGATGTGAGAGAAGAGATAATTTTTTTCTCAACAGGAGTGCTTCTTGAAACTAAGCACATTTCTGATTTCCCTTTTACTATCCTAGACATAAATAGCTTTACAGGCCTCTCTTGGAGGCCCCTCACTAAAAGAAAGACACTGAGGTGCTGGAGCATTCAAAAGACAACGAAGCTGGGGAAGGGTCTAGAGCAGGAGTGTGGTGAGGAGCACCTGAGAGAACTGGTGGTGTTGAGCCTGGAGAAAAGGAGGCTCAGGAGAGACCTTCTGGCTCTTGACAGTTCCCTGAAAGGAGGTTGGAGCCAGGTGGGGTCGGGCTCTTCTCCCAAGGAACAAGCAATAGGATGACAAGAAATGGCTTCAAGTTGCATGAGGGGAGATTTAGGTTGAGTATCAGGAAAAATTTCTTCCTGGAAAGGGCTGTGAAGGGCTGTCCCAGGCTGCCCAGGGCAGTGGTGGAGTCCCCATCTCTGGAGGGATTTCAAAGCTGTGAAGATGTGGTGCTGAAGGACATAGTTTAGTGGTGCCCTGGCAGTGCTGGGTTAGTGGTTGAACTTGATGATCTTAAAGGTCTTTTCCAAACCAAATGATCCTGTGATTTTATAAGGTTTTAATTACTAGCATAGAATAGTCATCCCTAAATTCCCTCTTAGAGCCTGAGGTCAGAAAACCAACCTGGGCAGTGTCTGCTGCTTGTGTCTCGTGTGGCACTTCACCTGTTGGTTGCACACAGGCTGCAGACATGACTGTAAATAAATATGAGCATTAGTGCAGTTCATATCCCAGCCTGGCTTCAGGATTTGTTACTTAATACTGCTGCTTCTAGGGATTTTCCTGGAAGATTGGCTGTATCATGCTCCAAATTGGATTCTGCTAAAGCTCTCACAGTGACAGGTCACACACAGGAGGAGCTGAGTCCTTCCTGCTCCCCCTCCCAGCACCACTTGTCAGTCAACCCACATATTCCTTGTCTCACTATTAACCTTTTCAGTGCTGGGGTCTTTATTCATTCCTCATTCTGCCTCCTTTAGAAATGCCATAGGAATAACTCCTGGGGTGTCTCGGTGATACCAGCAGGTTTTTTTATTCTGACAATATATGATTTTTTTTCTAGCAATAATGCCTTGAGCAAGCTGAGAGAGAGAATTGGATGCTTGAGTTTTGTCTTTTCTCTCCCTCTGTTAGGAGAGCAGCAGAATTGCTTTTTTTCCCCTCTTTATCATTAGACAGGAGGAAGGAGATGATTTCTGTCATCTCAGCATTTTTGTGTGGTTTATCATTTCCACCATATATAGGATTAAATCTTGGTCAGAGGTTCTCCATCAGCCTACACTGTTCAGGTCTGTCTAATTTAAGAGCATTGGCACATGAAGAAAAAGAATCTCTTGGGCATCCTTGAGATCCAAGTTGAAATTTTGCTGGAAAACTTTACAAACCACTTAATATTTTGCATAAAACTGATAATTGGTGCTATCAATTAGTGACTGACTAGTTGCAGCCCATCCAGCATTTTTTATATATCCCATATTGTTTGTCTTTGTCAAAGGAGCTGCATGGAATTGGTGCCTTCAGTTGGATTTGTGTGCTCTTGGCCCAGGTTTCTTCATGGTAACTACTGTGTAAGGGTAATTCAGATAGTGAAGGTTAGTGAAAGTCACCCAAAAACCAGAAACCCTCCAGAGTTGGTTGACCCATAGCACCCACATTCTCTGTCACTGAAGGAAACAAGAACAGTCCCTTCATTTAAGTTCTCCAGGAAGATGGTCAGCAAGAGACCAAAGGGATCTGACCTGGTGTGCTTGCATATAGCCTGACAAAAAAACAGAAAATATAAAAAAACCCCAGAAAATACAAATGCAGATGTTGTTGAATAAGATACATTATCTGTGAAATCATTAGTCCAAAAATCAATATTTAAACTGACAAGGAACCAAGATCCATTATCAGAACCCCCCTTTCATCTTCGCTTTTTGCCTTTAGTAAAATTTCTTCCATCATACTGGATGGTGAAGTAAATGTAGATGTATGTGTGGTAAATGATGACAAGCTAGAGAATATTATTCTTTAATGCAGTGATTCTTTTTAAACTTGGTAACTGCTTATTAAATAGAGGACAAATACCTCTCACTTAGAAACACGAGGTAAAATACTAATTATAAGAGTTTCATCCTTCATGTAACTAAATTTTTCATAGCAATATGCAAAAATCATAGTAATATTCTTCATCTGAAATTCTGGTTCATATATAAACAACTTGCTGTGATGATGGAGTTTGTTGATTTTCTTTATTAGATCTCTCCTGCAGTATCACTTTCAAACCTCCAAAATTCATTACTTAAGTTAGAAGCAGATTTTGTTCAGTTAATTCATGAACAGGTTTTCTCCACTTACCTGATTTGAACTCTAAACCTTAACCAACCAGTAAATTGTTGTTTAATGATAGAAAAAAAAGAGAGGGGTTATAATTATAGAGTAATTATCTCATCCTTACTGATGAGTCTTCTAAACAGAGGTATTTGCCAGATGGGACAGAAGTCATTCAGCAGCATTAACACTTGAATTTTTCACTGTTTACTAACTAGGAGACCACACTCTTGAGAGGCAGAGTGTTGGTTTCTTAAAATATGCACTGGGAATTCTCTGAAATAACCTCTTCATCTGTTATCTGCTGCTGGGATTTTTTTCTTCTTGTTCCCCTTTTTGCCCTTGCTTATAAAAAATCATTAGACTTCAATTCTATCTTAATTTTTATAATCAAACTGTGACTGTGATGTTATAATACTAGTAGTTAGAAGTACAAAGGAAGGGAAGGAGAAGCAGCTGTGGAACCCCCAAAATACCTTTTTATTTCCAGTTTGGAGGAAGCAGTGGTATGAAAAGAGCATTCCCAGATAACCAGTGTGTCACACAGACACGTACCCACCTGTTTTAGCCACTTCAGTTCAAATACCTTCCATACCTAGAGAGGACAATAGCATTTCTCAATTAAAAAATAAGAGAGAAAATAGTTTATAAACACAGCACCCTCCCTCTCTTTTCAAAATTAATATGACAAATATTTTTCCTATTAACTAGCTACCATTAAGTTACATCTTCCCAAGTACCCTTGGACTCTTCTTCAGATGTTTTACTAAACATTTCTAGTTTCCTTTGAGCTATATAGCAAAGCTGGCTTTATTCTGTTGAGGAAAGAGCTCTTTCCTTGCTAGTCAACAATATTTTCCTTTTTTTCCTTAACACCTGATGAATGTTTTTCTTAATTTTTGTCCTGTTTGGACCCACGCTGTAGTAGTAGATGTAGGACATGTTAGCATAACACAGTAACTCAGTTTAGAAATACAATCCATTAAGCAAGTAGGTCCATCAGTTGAGCTTTTCTTAATTTACTTTTCTGTGTTAGGATCCTATTTTTAATTGGTTTTTCTGTATCCCTTCTGCAGAGGTAAACTGCAAACTTTCAGAGGCTTGTATGCATTAGAGCCTGAGCAAAAGCCTAGTAAAGAGTCAAGACACTTGGCATCACCCCCAGTGTATAGGCTCTGAATGCTCTGGTGTCCTTCAGAACAAAGAATGATCATTCTGCTGCATTTATTATTAAAGAGGAGAAGCTGTGTTTGTTTTATATCACAGTGAATAGGTGCTGGTACAGGGCTGAGTCAGGGAGCTGGCACAGTGGGCCAGTGTGACTGGTGAAAATAGCCAGAGCAGGGGAGAGGGAAGGCTTCTCTGGAGGACATTGAGTTTGAATTTTGTCTATTACAAATAATACGAGGTCTTTTTCAAATATATGAATGGAAAATAACAGAGTTAATAAGCAGACTTGGAAAGGTGCCTTCAGGGTTGGTGTCTACCTAGAGCACAGCTGACTACCAATAAAGAGAACCTAAAACCTGTGTATTCCTTCCTAGCAAGGCAAAGCAAGGGTAAACCCAAGCATCACTTACAGTAATTGTGCTGATGCAGCTTGACTCCAGAAACCCTGCTGGTGAATCACTCACTGCTCAGCGTCAGCATCTCAAAATGTCTTCAGAGGAGCTAAAGCTGCAGATGGTGGTTATCTGAAATCTGCACACAGGATTTAGGGGTAGATGGCAGGAGGAAGTTGTGGGTCATTCTGTCAGTCCTGGTGTAATTTATGTGCTGGGCTTAGTTTAGGACTCTCCCAGTGTATGCGTGGGAGAAAGAGTAAACTCTGACCACAGCCAGCTCCATTATATCCCAGGGAACATTAAGAGTCACTTAGATTTACTCCACTTCCCAGCTTGTGTCCATGGGTACAGGATTTAATCCAGTCTTTCCACTTACAATTCATTGTTGAGTGCCTGCATGTTCTGGGTGGAAGAGATGAGTTGGTTAAAGAATACATTAGTTGGTTAAAGTATACATTAGTTGGTTAAAGAATACATTAGTTAGTTAAAGAATACATTAGTTGGTTAAATAATATATTAGCCTATTAATAAGTTTATCATTACATAACACAAACGTGGTTTACATATTTTTCTATGGGATATTTTTTTTACTGTGCTCTAGAGAAAAGTGTGTTCCACATTCTGTTTAAACCTAACCTACCATGAAACACTTGTTTACATAATAAATTATATGTATTACATACTGTATATATGTATATATAGTGGTATATGTATATATAGTAGTAGGTGCAGGACATATTAGTGTAACACAGTAACTCAGTTTAGAAATACAATCCATTAAGCAAGTAGGTCCATCAGTTGAGCTTTTCTTAATTTACTTTTCTGTGTTAGGATCCTATTTCTAATTGAGAGATAGGTATCTAGATATAGATACACAATACTGTGTGTATATATATATATATATACACAATAGTGTATAATAACTGTAAGTTGGATGCTTAGAAAAGAAATAGAGCACTGAAAATAGAATGGCAGGTTATGGGGTAATCTCAAATTATTTACACTTGGGGTTCAGCTGCCCTTAAATGCCACGAGCATTTTTTCACATAGAGATATCCAGCTTTTCTTTTCACACCACAGGATAAAGAAAGGCCAAGAGTTCTATTTCTTCCTCAAGGAATAACTCACTGGACAGACTTATCTGCACGGGCTCCTCTCACTAATATCTGTACACAGCCTTGTTGATGTTGGGATCTCCAAGAAGCCAGGGTTTGGGGGGTGGTGTTTTTATAAATTAAAGCTCCACCAACAGATTTGAGAAGAAGAAAGATGGTGGAATGCAGAAGTTAAGAAATAAGAAAATAAAATATGGTTTGTGCTGCGTTGGAAAAATATAAAGGCTAAGCACCTATGCTTGAAAAGGAAATTTTACACCCCAGACTAAACCCAAATAGAGTCGTGGTATTTGCCAACTTGGTTGTAACCCCAATTTTAAGGTAACTCAGACTGGGAGACTAAGCAGTGTAAGGGTGTCTCTTTACTTCTCGTAATTAAGTTAAAGCTAATTTTGTGCCTTTTAATATAAGACAACAACGATGCTGCCAGAATTTGTAAAAAGTTTATTTGACTTGAGAGAAAACTGTCTCGGTTGTGTCTGTTGTGAAAGTATTTTTGCTGATTTAATTAGAAGTGTTTGTTGTAGTGGTGGGTTTTTACACAAAGTTTAATTGGAGCCTGAATTAAGCAGTGGAAAAGAAAATATGGATAAAACATATCAGTAGACTTCCTGTTTAATGGACACACCAAGTAACTGTCTTCCAGAATAAAATTTGGGAAAATCAATTTATGCCAGAATTAGTTAAAAAATTAGGTTTTTTCCTCATTTTGCCACCCCCTGTGACAGTTCCTTCATTTGTCATCAAAAAAAAGAGATGATCTTAAGCAGTTCTCACACTTAACTGCTAATGCAGGAAAAGGTGGATCTTTAAATTAGTTAAATGGGTTCCTGAGAACAGTTTTCTGCTTTAGTTTCCTTCCATGAACGTTGTAGGGGAAGTTGGGGCTGATTTCTTTGGGGTTTTTTTTCAGATATTTTATCACATATTCAATATTTATTCATATTTATCAATATTCAACCTACTGACAGTTGAGATATTAAGTTCTATATAAAAGCATTTCTGCTTTCATACAGTTTAAAAGTAGGTAGGTAACATTTCTATGGGTAGATAAAGACAGGGGCAGCTGGCCATGCAGAAGAGATGTGTCCATTCATTCTCTTGGATTCTGTGGGTTTGGTTTGGGTTTTGCCTGGAGCTGCTCACGTGGTTCAACTCCAGACCTTTCTCAGGGCATCTCTCCTCTGGGTTAGCTGTAGTAGAGCTGCAGGCACCCGTTCAGATGGGTGACTCACTGCTCTGCATGCCTCATCTGCTGCTCTCAGCTAGGAGTGACTTACCAGCTGCAATTTTCTGCGTTGAAAATTCCATATTTTTCCATAGATACAGTTTTATGAGCCTCAGGGGGTGTGTGGTACACATTTGCAGGTAATATAGAATATTTCTCCCCAGAGTCATGACTTCCAGATCTGCTACCAACTTGAGAAGGGAAAGGGGGCTCTGAAAATAAGCTGCTTTTCTTTCCTTCCTCCCCCTGCCTGTCTGCTGCCTTTAATGGGGCTCTGCCTTAGTCCCTCATAGAATCATAGAATGGTTTGGGTTAGAAGGGACCTTTAAAGGATCCTGCACTGAGCAGGGACATCTGCAATTAGAGCAGGTTGCTCAGAGCCCCATCCAACCTCCCCTGCAATGGTTCCAGGGATGGGGCATCAACCACCTCTCTGGGCAACCTGGGCCAGGTTCTCACCACCCTTGTCTTAATCATCTTATCTTCCAGTCTCCTATAGCATCCCCTCCCCAAGGCACTGTTTAATTTGCAATCATTATGAATATTTCAGGGATTATTTGGAGGTGACAGCTTTCAGAGCTGGGATGTGGTGTAGAACCAAATCAGCAGCTTCATCCTGTGGTCAGATACTGCCAGAGACCTTCTGTGGGCTCTGAAACAAAGTGTGATGGTCCCATATTGTGCGTGTTCCTAGAACATCACAAACAGCAGTGCTTCTCCAGTTTTAAACCCCCAAATCCTCCCAGGTGCCAGCATGACTCTGGTTTTGTGCAGTATTGAATTAGAGGTGAATTGGGTTTGGTTTCTTAGAATGCCTGTGCTCAGGTTGTGTCATATTCCCCTCCCAAAGCTCAGGGCTGGTGGTTGTTCTGCTAGGGTGAGTTGTCTGATTGTGGTGAGATATCAGAGTATGGAAGCTGTTTTTTCACTGCTCTGATTGTCAGGTTTAGAGCAGGCTTGTTGATAAGCCCTCTTAGAATTGGGCAGGTTTGGGGATCTCTTTGGCTTATTTTATTTGTAATTCTGTTCTGTTTGAAGAATGGGACTAAATCAAAAGCATTCCTCCTCTTTTTGTCCTTTTCCTTCCCTCCTTGCTCTCTCTCAGAAATCAAGGTGTCTTGCTTTGTGTTTTCCTTGTTGGTAGTTCTCAGGATGGGTCTGGAAGTGCACAGTACAACACAGAGCAATGTGAACGGCCTCTTGTCAGAACCACTTACAGAAGCTGTGACAAATCAGTGCTGGAGGCAGGGGGAAGGGATCAGTGTACAGCCCAGAAAACTACAATGGCAGATACATTGGGAAATCCATGGGTTTTTATTGCCCAAACGTCAGTGTTTCTCAAGAGCTTCCTCACAGGGGCAGAACTCAAGGGAATTCTCAGTGTCCCAATCACAGGACATGTGCTGTTGTTTGAATTCCCCTCCATTTGTGAGCTGTAATTGTCTATCACACTGATTTTTGGTAGCTGTTATGCATTATTTCCCTTCCAGCCTCTCCCATGCTGGGATTCTGTAGGCAGCACAACTACTTTACCTAATCCGTGGTGCACAGGTTTTTGCAAGATACCTTAAACAGTAGGGGAGAGATCAGAAAATGCTGGAGGAGCATTTTCCCCTGACCACCTCAACTCTGTGTCCACATGGAGAAAATACACCACGTTAGGAAACAGTCATCCAACAGTTTTGTCCATAATGTGTCTAAGGAGCACTGTGTAAACCGTGAGCAGTTCAAACATCATTAAAGACCATGTTCCCTATCTACACCAACAGTAAAGCTGTGCTCAGGAGTCACTGTGCTTTTACTGTGTGCCAACTGTGGACAGAACCCGAGCTGTTGGTTGTGAAATACGTGCACAGAGAGCTTTTAAATGTGGTAAGTCTATGACTAATGTGAGTGCGTATAAGGCTGTCGGGAACAATGTAGATATTTATGTAGATATTTTCCAGTAATGACTTTGAGGGTTGTTTGCTTTGGGCTGTGTAAAACAAATGCAATAAAGCCAGCCCAAGTTAGGAGTCTCTGCTCCTCTTAGTAGAAGGAGCATCTTCCATGGAGCACGCTTGAGGGGAGCCAAGCTAGATGATGGGAAAGCCACCACGTGTGTTTCACTCAATGAGGAATATTGTCCTCAGAAGTTTACCCAGGAGCTAGTTCAGGATGTGTTTCAGAAGCATCAGTGAGGGCAGCAGACCAGCATAACCACCAAGTCTCTCAGAAAGTGTTCGTGGAGGGGTTCCACAGTTCACTGGGGTTTCCAGTGACCCAGCAGCCCAGGGAGAGAGCGACCACTCAAGGCTGTGAATTGTCAGATGCAATAATGTGTGCCTAAAGTGGGTAACACTGCCCAATCCGTGGTTATTGCAAGTCGAGCAGGTACAGGGAGGCATCTCATTTTTTTCATAAATCCAGTGCAGGTGGACAGTGTTCAAATGGAGCATCCTTCTGTAGGACAGACTGCTACGATTATAGATGCTATTTGGTTTCCTGCTGGTTAAATTGTGTTCCAGTTTCAGCTGCCATCTGTCCATTTGAGGCAGGCTAAGCAATAGACCCAGGTGGACTGTGCCTTACAGAAAAGCTTGGCTCTTTCTTCAAGGTTTTGTTGGAAAAGGAGCATGAGAAGACTCAAACCCTTCCTCAGTATGGCTGTGTTGATATAAGGGTTCTTCCTAAGAGGATTTTCCATAAAGGTTTATTCTAATGCAGACAAGGCCTTGGAGAAACACTCAGTCATCTCCCCCACTCACAAGCTGTTGTAGGACTTCTTCTGTACCTCTCCTACAAGGGCAGGCTGAGAGAGTTGGATTTGGGTTTGTTCAGCCTGCAGAAGAGAAGGCTCTAGGGACACCTTATTGTAGCCTTCCACTATCTCAAAGGGGCCTACAAGAAAGCTGGGGAGGGACTTTTTACAAGGCCTGTAGTGATAGGATGAGGGGTGATGGCTTCAAACTGGAAGAGAGGAGATTTAGATGAGAAATTAGGAGGAAATTCTTCACTGTGAAGGTGGTGAAACACTGGCACAGGTTGCCCAGGGAGGTTGTAGATGCCCCAACACAGGAGGTGTTCAAGGCCAGGTTGGATGGGGCTCTGAGCAACCTGGTCTAGTGGGAGGTGTCCCTGCCCATGGCAGGCGGGTGCAACTAGATGATCTTTAAGGTCCCTTCCAACCCAAACATTCTGTGATTCTTCTTGTATTGGTAGCAGTGGAGCAGCCCCTTCATGCAGCCAGTGCAGCCACTCTGTGTCTGGGTTTTAGCCCCATCTGCTGTGGATGGTGCAGCAAAATCTTGCAGTTAGAGGAGAAGAGAGGATTTTCAGAAAGAAAAGGGACTTTTCCTAAGAATTGAAAAACCTATCATGAAGGCACAAATTATTTTCTTTGTTTTGTAGTCCAGAAATATCCTTTCTTTAAGCTGTCTCAGGCTACTTTTTTTTTTCTTAGATCCATTGCTTGAGCTGACCTTTCAAAAATCTCTTTTGAGTGGCTTTCATGTTTATAGGGGAACCCATTATGGTGTAAGATCACAAACCGAGGGGGGGTTCACTGCTGTGTAACACTTAATCATCTTAAAATAAATATTTCCTTCCAGTTGCTTGGGCTGGCAGTTGAAAACTGCTTGAGAAAGGTTCTACATATTTTACTTGTGATACGACAGAAGTAGGAAGGAAAGCAATAAATAATGATAACAACTCCCAACGTAAACTTATTTTCCACTGGCGAGGCTTATTCTGTTTTCTTTGTCACACAGAGAGGAGTCCCAGTGTAAATCATGCCTCTGTGTGTGTGTGTTTGAGCAGTTCCCAGAGTTCTCACCAGATTTTCAGAGGTCCTTGCTATTTTTACTGTGGATTTTCCAGCTGATGTTAGGAGGCACTGCCCATGTGCTGCCTGACCCCGTGCGTGTGTGGCAGCTGGTCCTCCTGAACAAAAATCATCTCTGGAAATTCAGAGGTAACTCTGCTAGAATAAGTTGTGAGGGCTAAAAGGTAGAGCAGAAATGATAATAAAAGTGAATTACACAGTAGCTCTTTATGGGAAACACTGATTGCATGTTGCACAGTTACATCAGCCAACGTCAGGGTGATTCACAAATAGCCATGTCTTCTTTTTAATCTCTCAGTGTTGTACACCACACTGCCTGCTGCAGTGATTTACTTGTATTTTACTGTTTAAAACACGCGAGCTTAAAGAATCGTCAGATTATTTGGTTGGAAAAGACCTTCAAGATCAACAAGTCCAACCGTTAACCCAGCACTGCCAAGTCCACCACTAAATCCTTCAACACCACATCTCCATGGCTTGGAAACCCCTCCAGGGATGGGGACTCCACCACTGCCCTGCCCAGCCTGGCACAGCCCTTCACAACCCTTTTAGGGAAGAAATTGTTCCTAATGTCCAACCTAAACCTCCCCTGGCACAACTTGAGGCTATTTCTTCTCATCCTATTGCTTGTTCCTCGGGAGAACTTGACCCCACCTGGCTCCAACCTCCTTTCAGGGAGTTGTCAAGAGCCAGAAGGTCTCCCCTGAGCCTCCTTTTCTCCAGGCTCAACACCCCCAGCTCCCTCAGCTGCTCCTCACCACACTTGTTCTCTAGACCCTTCCCCAGGCCTTCATTGCCCATCTCTGGACACGCTCCAGCCCCTCAATGTCCTTTTTGGAGTGCAGGGCCCAAAACTGACCCCAGTATTCAAGGTGCAGCTGCACCAGTTCTGGGTACAGTGGGACCATCACTACCTGATAACTGGCAGAACTGGACCCTGCCACTCCATCCCAAAGTTACAGTGAAAAATAACGTTCTTTTGGTTGAGGAAACCTCAGATCACCTCAAAACCTCCTTCCTCACCCATCCTGGTGCAGGTGATCAGGTGACCCATGGCAATCCTTTAGAACTGTATGCATAGATAGATTTGGTTTCTAGTTCTTCCCATACTTGAGCCCGTGATAAACCAAGGCTTAGAATTGTGGTCAATAAAGCCTTTATCTGGCCCTGATGGAGGGAAGTGGTTGAATATTTCTCAGTATCCCTTTGCTTCATCAACCCCAACTCTGCAGCAGATGACCAGATGGCCCCAGGGCATGTTTTATAGCTACGAGATAAATCTCACAGCAAGTAATTTCCTTCCATTAGTTAGGGACATGTGCCTAGAAATTTAGATTTTTTTTCCTGATTAAAAAACCAAAAAAAAATCCCTGAAAACTTGTCCTCATGAGAATCACTGCTTCATGTGGCAGCTGGGAGAACGTGCTTCATGTTTTTAGTGTCAAGCAGCCAAAACTTGTCTGTGGGTCTAAAAAAGTTGTAATATTTGGGAAAGTAGAAATCAAATCATGCTGAATATAGAGGATCAGAACTGCCTTTTGCTTCTGGACATGGTAAGAAGTGTGTAACATTTGGACAGTGCCTCCTGGCAGGCCTGAGATGGTGATGGATGAGAAGTAGCAGCCACCCCTCTGAGGAGTTATGAAAAATCCTGGCGTGTGCTGTCAAACCACTCAGAAATATAACAAGGCAAGACAGAGAAGAGGGCTGGAGAAATGTGGAAGTTTGTAGAGCTGGTGGCAGTGGTTGACCGCTGATATCCACCGGCGGATCTCGTTCATGGGGGAAGCTGGAGGAGAAGTAGCTATTACTACAGCTTTGTTTGCTCTGGAGGAAGAGGGCCCAGCAGAAGGGAGCTTCAGATAGCAGCAGTGGGCATTTTGGAGGGTATTTTTAGCACAGCTGAGGTAACATTTCTAGAAGTGTAGCTGGTGTTTAAAGTCTCATTTGGGGTTCTGGGTTTGTTTCATTTTATTTGGGGTTTTTTATCAGCACGTCCCACACATTCCTGCTTTCCTTCCCCTGCCTTTTCTGGAGCAGCCAGCTTTTGTTTTAAGATATTATTTGTGAACTTTTTAAAAGTAGGTTTTTAATTGACTAGAAACACAGTATGTTTGATAATTGCTTATCAATGTGAAGCTGGGTCTGTTTGCTTCCATGCTTTTATTTTCACAGCTTCACACATTTATTTTCATACGATTAACTTGGTTTTAAATGTTTCTCACCTGGCCAGGAAAAGTCTACATGAGAGGTTGTGTGTTTGGTGACACTGTACATGTATTTTGTGCAGTGGGAAATTTAGATAATGTCTGAATTGTCTGGAATTAACTTTGCGGAGCTGAGAAGTATCATTTAGTTGGTAGTTTGTGTTTAAAGACACGTGTAGAAGATGGGGCCTGTCCTGTGTGGGTCTGGGTAGGTAGGAAAGTGCTTGTGAAATGCTTCTTGTATTGCCAGATATTTTACTCTTAGAATCATAGAATGTGTTGGGTTGGAAGGGACCTCCAAAGCTCATCTAGTCCAACCCCCCTACAAGGAGCAGGGACATCTCTACCTAGGGCAGGTTGCTCAGGGCCCCATCAAGCCTGACCTTGAATGTCTCCAGGGATGGGGCCTCCACCACCTCTCTGGGTAACCTGTTGCAGTGCTCATCCACCCTCAGATTAAAGAACTTCTTCCTGCTGTCCAACCTAAATCTCCCCTTTTCTAGCTTAAAACCATCACCCCTCATCCTGTCACTACACACCCTTGAGAGCAGATCTTTCTCTGCCTTCTTATAGGCCCCTTTCAGGTATTGGAAGGTTGCAGTAAGGTCCCCCCAGAGCCTCTTCAGCAGCAAGGGAAGAAAAAGGAAATTAAAAAACATAATCTGACCATTTTTAAACTATTGACATGTTTATCCTGCACAAAGCATTAAAACCAGAGGTGTCCTACAAGAACCAAGGATGCCTTTAGAGGCTGGTGCTTGGGGCCATTTTCTTTCCCTTTCCCACAGCGTACGAGGTGGGGCTCCAAGTGAGTAGTGAGCTGAACACACACATGGGCAGGTTCTCTCATCCCGAGCTGCCTGCTCTGTTTGTAACCTGCCCAGTTCTATTAAGGCAAGGCCGAGCTGTGTATCCACAGGCTGTCACCCTCCTGCTGACAGGGGAGAGGAGCAGAGCAGGGGGAGATGTCTAGAGGGGTGGCTGCCTCTGCTCTGTCTCCCCTCCTGAGCTGAAGCCCTGAGATCTACACACTCCATCTCTCTTTGGCTTTCTAGCAATTGCAGGACTTTGTGCTTCAAGCTTCTATCAGCAACGTGGAGGAGCTGAGGCTGTGAAGGCAACAAGTGCCAGGCTGTAAACGTTGATTTGAACGCTGTCAAACTGATTTGGGGTCGGAGATAGACCAGGGATTTTCAATTTTTTAGTTAGAATTGAAATTGAAATAAAACTTTCAGTTTTATAATTAAGAATGTAAACAGAATTTCTTTTTTATATGCCCCAGATATAAAAAAGAAGCTTATAAAGCTCTGGTTTGAACTTCTTGAAAGTAAAATAATTGAAGAGTTAGGGTAGAAAGGAAAATGATGCTCCCACAAGCATTAAATGACACTATTTCCTCTCTTTCTCTCCCTCGCACACAAAAACTCTGCTGCAGAGCTGCTGCTTTTCATTCTTCTCATAGACTGAACCCTTTTTCTGAACTCAGATGCATGCAAACAGGTTTTGTCTTTTTTTTTTCCCCCTCATAGCAGGCTATGAAAAAATAGTATGTACTGAAGTCAGTAATTGTTCAATTAAAGCCCTTTTAACAGTAACACAACACAGTATTTTGGGGGTAAACAGGGTGATAGAGACTCAGTGTGACCATTAGTTAGTCCTGTAGCTCATAGGCAGCCAACTGTAGCCAGCCTGAACTGGTTTCAGGATTTTGTTGGAGTTTGTTGGTCAATAAATCATAACCTCTCTTGAGACTTATGAAAATTCCTTTTTAGCCATGGTAGTTGCTAAGTAATGTCCCTACTTGGATAAGAGTGGAGATACCAATCCTTAAATTGATAGCTTGCAAGCAGACTGCTAAATTTATGCAGGGAGCCTTTCTGGCCAAAGCCAGCCAGTTTAGTTGCTGGGTTTTTTACAGGATTAAAGCCTTGAAATCTCTCTCTGCTTAAGCTGCTGATGCCCATCTGAAGCTTCCTTAACTTCAAAGTTCATACCTGAAATAAAACCTGAATCCCAGTTTCCTTATTACTCACCCTAAAAACTTCTAAAGAAAACCAGGCCTTCCTTTTCAGCTTTTATAATTTTTATTCATTTCTTCAGTGCTCCAGTCTTCACAGATTTAAGCCATCAAGCCAATAGTGCATTAATACAGATACCAGAATTAGGCCAGATTCAATTTTCACTTGAAACTAGCTCCAGCTTAGCCAGTACCACGAAAGAATCTTTTAAAAATTCCACCTCAGAAAATTACCCCCCACCCCTTTTCTCAAAGGAAAAATAACCACTTATTTGAACTTGCTTTGATGTTTGAATTTTACCATAAACCTTGATTTTTTTCAGGGAAAGACACATGTCAGATTTGTATTGAGGTGCAAAATATTGCTTCACACAGAGGCAGGTTTTGGGGCAAAGTTTGTAAAATCAGCATTTCTTGAAGGACTTACTTACATATGACTTTTATGGCGCAATGAAGAAGTTTATAGAGAACACCTGAAAGCTGTTAGAGCAAACAGGAGGTTTGTAATCTTAGTGGAAGTTGTAAACTAATTAAGAAAATCGTTAGGGCACTTTCCCTAAACGAGTGTGGGCACTAGTGGCCTTTTATAATTCCTGTTCTAACTACATAGCACAGTCCAACTGTTCTGTGTTTTCAGCTAGAATCATTTAGGTTGGAAAAGACCTTTAAGATCATCAAGTCCAGCCATAAAAAGCAGCATTAAACCACCTTAAAAATACATGAAGCATATTAAGCATTATCTTCTCCCCCCTTAACCGCCGTGAACAGCAGGCTTGGATTTTCAGTCTTCACTGGTGCCTTCCAAGAGGCCAAGGGCCATGGAGAGCCCAAGCTGCAGGATCGCCCGTCGCTCACCCACCAAGAGGGGCCTTTTGAGTGAGTTTCCATAAATCAGCCAAAGCAAGCAGGGGCTATTTTTAGTGCAGCAGCAGCAGCACTGCAGAACAGAAGCTGCCGGCGCATCACGTGTGCCAGCCTGAATCAAAGGGAGTATCCCAGCAATGTGCTGTAAACAAAACAAGGGCGCTGCCACAAAACAGGCTGCAGGTACCTAAAAAAACCCCCATCAAAGCCTCACCTGAGAGGTGAAGGCACCGACCGGCTGTTTCTTAGGAGGTTTTTCCTATTTTGCAAACATGGGAGTGTTTCCTGGTGTGCCATTGTATTGGTGCTGTCCTTACCATTAGGTGTTTGTTGAGAAATCTTTATTTTTATGTCTCTATCTTGTATCAAGTGTAGATGTTGCCTGAAGATACATAAAGCAGCTCTCTGCAGAGCTGCTGGGTAGGGGATGTCCTTGCTGGGAAAGCTCTGCCTCTGAGGGGTTGCTTTGCAGCAAGCTGAGGAGCAATATGAGCTAATACTTTACTTCTACACATCATTGGATCAATGTATTCAACTGGGATATTTCCTATTCATCATAAATATCTTTATTATTTTGTGGATGTTTTGCATGAACTGCATCTGTCCTCAGAAATTATACATTAACCTGAGTAAATACTCTGTGAACCTTTCAAAGATTAACTTCTACTTGGTTTACTTTGGTTTCCATGTGTCCCCACACTTTTGAAGGCACAAATATATTTTAACTCAGTAATTTCAAGGCTGCCTATTACTTAAAATCACTTGCCAAGCCCATGGCCTGAAAGCTTATAGTCAATCAATAGGATCAGGTTATTGTCACTCAAGCAGTTGAGACGCAACCTTTAAGAAGGTTAAAAAAGGTGTCAAGTTTTCATTTCAACTGATAGTTTAAAAAAAAAGGTGTATTTTTTAGGCTTCTTCCTGAAAACCATCTGTTCAGGTGATGCCTCCTCTGCTGCTCCTGCAGGTGCATGTATTTTAAAGAACTACAGGGTCTGAATTTGGTGGGGTTTCTCTTTTCTGGAGCCTGGGGAATGGGAGGGTGTTTGTTGCTCTTACAGTAAATGTGAATAGCTGTGAAAAAATGACTTGGGAAAAGGATGTCAGCCTGAGAAAGCTGAATAATGTGATTTCCTTACAATAGCAGCCTATGCAAAAAAGGGTTAGATGAGATCAATGCACAATAGGCACATAAAGACACATGCAAACATCAGTTCCAGTTGTGTCAGCTCTGGCACAAAGGGACTCTTGAGTCCAACAACTCCCTCTGAGAATCAGAGAATCATTCTGGTTGGAAGTGATCTTCAAGATCATCAAGTCCAACTGTTAACCCAGCACTGCCAGGGTACCAATAACCCATGTCCCTCAGCACCACATCTACACAGCTTTGTAAACCCCTCCAGGGACGGGGACTCCACCACTGCCATGGGCAGCCTGGCACAGCTCTTCACAACCCTTTTGGGGAAGAAATTGTTCCTCATGTCCAACCTAAACCTTCCCTGATGCAACTGGAAGCTAGAAACAGTAAATTGTTGAAGATTGTTGCACGCACGTCTTAGCTCAGTCAGTAATGCCAAAGACATGGACTCTGAGCCAAGTGTTTGTAAACTATTCAGGCATTAGCACCTCTTTTTTCTAAGGAAATTATTTTGAATTTTTGTGCCAGAATCCCTTTCTAAATGTGTTCAGCATTCTCTTATGAAAAGATAGCAAAAATATTTGATATGATTTATAGAAATTAATACTTTATATAGAAAGAAAAACGGTTTGGGTTGGAAGGGACCTTAAAGATCATGAAGTTCCAACCCCCCTGCCATGGCAGGGACACCTCCAATTAGACCAGGTTGCTCAAGGCCCCATCCAATCTGGTCTTGGACACTTCCAGGGATGGAGCATCCACAACTTCTTCCAGTGTCTCACCACCCTCAGTGAAAAATTTCTTCCTTACATCTAATCTGAATCTCCCATTTATGGTGTTTATAGGCCTCAGAAAAGCAGAATTTATAGAGCAAGGCCTCACTGTGATTCCCCCAGTGCTAGCAAGCCATGCTGCAAGTAATTTGCTGTTTATTCTCAGCAAATCTTCAGCAGAAATCAATAATCCCCTTGGTGCTTGTGGCCAAAGTGAGCGGGTTCTGCAGGGCTGATGCTGCCTGTGAAGGGCTGGGGGGTTGCATGTGTTCAAACCACCACGGGGGTTGCATGTGTTGAAACCACCACGTTTCTTGCCCCAGCCCAGGCTCTGGGGGTGGATACACACACCTCAGTGTGAGCAGCAATATGCCAAATAAATCAGGCAGCATGCCTGCAAGGCATGGTGAAGCCAAGCCCTACGTCACACCCTGCTCACAAATTCGAGCTGCTGCAGCTCAGCTCATTGCTGAGGCATCCAGAAAACAGCTTTTGTGGGCTGAAGCCTGGAGCAGGGATGGCAGACGTCGGAAATGATTGCACTGAGCTCTTGGTGATGCAAAAAAATCCTCATGTGTTGAAAGGAATAATAGTTGCTGTGAATCTGGAAGCTTGGAACAGATGCTGCTTTACTGGGATGTTAGGAAATCTAATCTTGCAGCAGGTCAGTTGTAACATGGCTGTGAATAAAATAAATCTAGAACAGTTATTGTATTAAGATATAATTGAAAAAGAGGAAGATTTCTTGAAAATTAGGCTGGGTTAACATATGATTGCTTAAATTAACTTGGGCTTATAGGGCTGTTTAAATCATGTAGTAAATTAAATACAAGCAGATGAAGGCTTACGTCATTAAATATAGTTACAAAACCTTTTCAAGGATGTAATATTTGTAATCTCCTCCTAACAGCTGTAATTTTCTTGTTCCACCATCTCTTGTAAAGAAGCTCCTATACTCAAGTCTTCACTTTCCTCTCATCTGTGTCTTTCAGAAGTTTTTTCTGGATTTCTTCTTTTTGCCAGCTCTTTGAATCTTTTGACAGAGACTGGGGGTGGGATTGCAGCCCATCCAGGCACTGCCATGAACCCAACCAGTCTGGACACCTGGGCAGAAAGGAGCAGCTCCAGTAGGGCCAAGTTTCTAAAATACTGGGTTGAGGCACTGCAGGTTTGATGTAGCAGATCTGCTGCTCTCCATAATTGAGCTGGCTCATTTAAATTCCAGTAGATGCCTGTAATTCTCTATGCCTGTGGATCACCATGAAGATGATGTCTCAGTTATAATTTTCTCTGATCCAGAGCTATGTACCTATCCTGTGGGTGGTTTTGGGTTTATTTTTCTGTAATGTGGGTTTCGTAAGCTCTAGTTCAGCATTTCCTCTTCCTTATCCACACCTTGCTTTGATATTTATCTCTTTCTTCATTTCTAGCTGCCTGGTACATCTCACAGCATTATGCTCAACTCTCATAATTTCAAATAATGATACTGGATTTTAATAATATCTTATTTTTCTGAGTGCATTGGGAAAACCCCTCTTACTTTCTCTGCAGAGCTGATGTGTTTAGCAGCCTCCACATTGCTGAACATTAAAGGCGAATTGCAGAGTGTGCTTGATTTCCTTCTAGGGAAGAAGGTGAAGTTGCTGCATTGACTTGGGAACTTCTCAATGCTGATCAATAGCTCAAGGGCAGGGGGCAAGAGGATGGGGCCAGACTCTTGTCAGTGGTGCCCAGGGACAGGACAAGGGGCAACGGGCACCAACTGGAACCCAGGAGGTTCCATGTGAGCAGGAGGAGAAAGTTGTTTGGGGTGAGGGTGTTGGAGCCTGGCCCAGGCTGCCCAGAGAGGTTGTGGAGTCTCCTTCTCTGCAGAGATTCTAAACCCATCTGGACATGATCCTGGGCCCCCTGCTCTGGGTGAGCTGCTGGAGCAGGGGGGTTGGACGAGATGATCTCCAGAGGTCCCTTCCAACCCCCAGCACTCTGTGATTCTGTGATTTCACTGGGTGTAGAATCAGCTCATAGCTGCATATTTACTTAATTCCTCCAGTATTGGAAACATGGGTAGACACCTGTTTCAGGAGCTAGGTGCAGGGTGAAAAGAAGTCTTCCCCTGTGGGATTAAATATTAAATAAATTTGTCATCAATACCCAGGAGGAAGCAGAAAGACCCTTCTCTTGGCTGCTGTACATTCAGTAGGGCATACAGGTGTGTGTTTGTTTCACTTTGGCATTTTCTCAGAAATACATCATTATCTCAGTAGCTTTAGATAATACCAGCTGGTTTGCTTTTAATTGTTGTGCTCATATACCACATATGGGAAGAATCACCTACTGCACATGGAATGTGCAGAAGTGGAGCTGAGGAGTGATAATATCTGGATTTTTGTCAGCAAAGGTACAAACCACAGCTCATCCTGGATATCTGAGCAGAGCCCTTGATGTCAGCAGAATCTCTTGCAGAGTGTCCCCTCCCAACGTTGTCATGCTTGTGTCATGCACCAGAGCTGCTCTTGCTGACACAAGGGCTTCCTCCTTGGGGTTAGGTTCAGGTTTGCCCTCTGATTCTAATCCTGAAAGGATGGATGAATTAAAATGAGAATTAATGTCAGGCAGCTGCCTATCTCAGATAGAGATAACAACATAATGAGAAATAAAAGTATTTATACACATATGTTATCTATGGTGGTGTTTAGATTATCTGAGGGCTGCCTTGGTGCTGATAAGCAGTGCTGCAGGTTAATACTTGGCATTGCCAGTTCATCTCCTTCCTCTCCAAAGTGCTTTTTAGGCTCACTTTCTACCTGTTGCTAAGATGAAGTTCAGTCATTTTTGTATAAATTCAATAAATGGGATTTTAGGTCCAAAACCAAGACAGGAGAGGGGAAAAAACCCAATTCTCATAGAATCATGGAATTGTTGTGGTTGGAAGAGACCTTCAAGGTCATCAAGCCCAACCATTAAGTCCCACCTCAGTGTGCATCTCACAGGTTGTGCTTCCTCCAGCTACTCCTTGGCAGGAGGGGTTTCTGAATCCTTGGATCTAACTCAATCTGCTGCTCAATGGTCTTAGCTTAAGGTTTCTGAAGAGGATTTTGCCCCAGCACTTCTAATAAATTGCCCCCTGAAATACGTGCCTCTCAGTTGATTTTTCCAAGATGCTAAAATGTTGAGATCTAAACTGAAAACTCTGTAAGCAAGCAGAGGAATTCTGGACATTGAGGTGCTGGAGGGAGTGCAGAGAAGGGCAACAAAGCTGGTGAGAGGTCTGGAGAACATGTTGTATGAGGAGAGCCTGAGAAAACTTAAGACTGTTTAGCTTGGAGAAGAGGAGGCTGAGAGGAGACCTCACTGCTCTCTACAGCTACCTCACAGGAGGTTGTGGTGAGGCTGGTGTTGGGCTCTTCTCCCAAGTAACTAATGACAGGACAAGAGGGGATGGCCTCAAGTTGTGCCAGGGAAGGTTTAGATTGGACATTAGGAAGAAGTTCTCTACTGCAAGAGTGGTCAGGCACTGGCCCAGGCTGCCCAGGGAGGTGCTGGAGTCACCATCCCTGGAGGGGTTCAACAAACGAGTAGATGTGGAGCTTTGGGACATGGTCTGGGGGTCAGGGAGATGTTGGACATAGGTTGGACTTGCTGATCCTAGAGGTCCTTTCCAACCTAAATGATTCTATGAAAGAGTGATGGGATCTGGCAACTTTCTTACCTGCTGGAATAGTCTTTTCTTCAGATGATCAGCGTGGGTTGCAGGGGGAAATGGTGTCCTAAGAAGTTACGTAGCAACATCACGAACATTGTACTTGAGCAAGCAGTGAGTTGGGGGCCCTTTTGAGAGGGTTGTGAGAGAAGACATGAACTTAGAACAATAGCATTTTAGAATAAGTCAGTGTAATGCAGCTTGGGACTATTTATAACCCACGGAGAGATAGTGCAGGTACTTGTGTTTGGTGTAATTATGCTTATGCAATCAGCTTTTTTAGGAAGAGATCCATTTGACTCGTTTATTTTTGGAAGTGTACTCCAGGGTGCTAAAGTGTGTATCTATAGATCTCTCTTTATATAATTTTCAGCTTTGGTTCTAAATCTGTTTTCTGTATCTGTCAGGAGATATCCTTCTACCTCTAAACGCTACGAGGCTGATTAACGACTCATGGCAGACAAACCTACAAATATCAAGCTTTTGGCATCCTAAATGAAAATGCCTTGCTCTGTAAGGGGAGGGGAGAGGCACAGATTAATTTCCTGTTTAATTTCTACAAGAAAAAAAAACCCCACAGCCTAACCAGATGGAATTTCTTTCTACTGTAAATAAGGAAGCCTTATTTGGCTTCAGTTTTGAGGTATTTCTATCTCAATTGCTCCTTCCACAATTTGCCTTGTGCTGCTGGGTTCAGAGATGCTCCTTCAGATGCTCACTAGGTGGTGTAAAGAATGAAACAAAGCTCCTCAGTGCTGATATAGATGCATATATTTATTTTTATATATATATATAACTGTAACTGTGCTGTGTGACTAGCTGGGACAGACCTGATCACTTGAACATATATTCTGGGGAAAATTAGGATAAAGTACAACTTGTCATCTTAAAGATGTTTTGGTGCTAATCTAGGTAAATGGCTTTATTAATATTTCAATTAACAATTCTATTAACAATTTGTTAACAAGAAAGCATAATGAATTTATGTGCTACCTAAAAATGGTTGGTTGTGGGTTTATGTGAAATGCATTTTGTTTCCTTCAAATTATTCCGTCCATATTTCGTTCCATGTCATAATTAATTTTCTCAGCTGGGTGTAGTTTTACAGTAGTATTTTATTTTATTTTATTAATATTAATCCAATGATTTCTCATTATGTCTTGCATTCCATTCCTTACCTTAACAATTGTAGGTCATGTTTCATTTTATAACATTGGTTATTTTAGTAGGAATTAATGCTGCCATGATGCACTGGCTCCTTTGTAGGAGTTTGCTTCCAGTCCCTCATTGTATTTGATTGTGTTTTCAGTGTTATGCATGGGCATGTCCTTGACATTGGTGTCTATATGGTTTCTATACTAAATTTTAATTGTAGCCAGCTTATGACCAGAATTCTGGTGATAATCAGTGTAGTTGTGTTTGAAGCAGTAAGTGCAGACAATTCTGGTTGGGTCACCAAAGCTGTTCTGTGTTCAGGCACCTCTCTTCTGTCATGTTTAAAGACCAAGACCATGGTCATTGACGTTCTCAATGCAAACAAATTTTATCTTAAATAAAAGAATACAGGTGGAGTAGGAGTGCAAAGAATTGAGTGTAGCTTAAGTCCTGTAGTGATAGGATATGGGGCAATGGGTTCAAACTGGAAGAGAGGAGATTTATATTGGAAATTAGAAGGAAATTCTTCACTGTGAGGGTGGTGAGGCACTGGCACAGGTTGCCCAGGGAAGCTGTGGATGCTCCATCCCTGGAGGTGTTCAAGGCCAGGCTGGATGGGGCTTGAGCAACCTGGTCTAGTGGGAGGTGTCCCTGCCCATGGCAGGGGGTTGGAACTAGAGGATCTTTGAGATCCCTTCCAACCCAAACCATTCTATGGAAAAGACAACATTCATTTTTCCAGTCTTTTTTTAACTGTCCTGCTGTAATTAAGCAGGACATGAGTGTTGCATAATGTGATATTCCTTGCCAAAATGGAAAACATTTCAAGGTGAACTACTGAAGAAAACCAATTAAATTGGGAAATAAATTCTGCATGAGTAATTGAAGATGCCTCATGGCACTTGTGTGGCTCTTCTCAAAGGACAAATTGGCCTCAAGAATGGCACATTCTGAGCTGGGCATAGTGCTGGTTTTCCTAGTTGCTTCAAAAAATCAATGTGCAGGTCTTGCTTTATAGAGCAGCACATGGGCTGGGGCCTCCTCAGCTTACAGAGCAGCCCCTGGGTTGTCCTGACAGATGATATTGCCCATGGCAGTTACTGGGCAGGCACTTCCTAGAAGGTGAGCCAGGCTGTGGCTTGGTTCCAGTGCTCTTGTAAGATGATCTGTGTTGTATCGAGGAGGATTTAAAAGAGAAGGTGCCACGTTAGGAGGTGAAGCTGGAGCCTGGCTTGTTCCTGGTGGCTTGGTGGAGGTTGCAGAAGAGCCTGGTTGCTACCCTGTACACTGTTGGCTTCTGTAGCTCAAGTGCTGGCAAAACCACCATTAGTTAGTGTTATTTATTATATTTATTATATATTGGAAGATACAGGAGAGAGCTCACGATCTGTATCTAACACTGCTGGATTTTAGCAAAACCTCTTTCCAGGTTACTCTTAATAGCAAGATAATTACACTTGTGGAGAGTGACACCAGAGTGATCATTCCCCAGAATAAAAAGCCACCTCTGTTCCTGCAGCAAGACATGGAGCATCACATGTTGTTGGACCATAGTTCTGGCTGCAGTGCTTGGAGTTGGGCTACAACAAGCAAAGAGCAGGGTCTCCATTTGCTTTGAGGGAACGACCTCCACTCAAGCTCCAGACATCCAAAATTTTATGCATGTTGCTGATCTTTTAAGCATATGAGCAGTCCTGTTGAATTCCAAAGTCTGTACGGATTACATATATCCTTAAAATTCTGCTTGTGGGGAAGTCTTGGTAGGACCAAAGCTTTTCTTGCACTCGATTTCTTAGTTCTTCTCTATATCTGAAATATTTAATCACTCTATCAAAAGAAAAAAACAGTGCAGGGAAGTACAAAGCAGTCAGAATATCTTATCGTTGTGTTTATTTTATCAACATTTGTTCTGCAGTTACTAAAACTCCCTCTTACCTGTAGCTTCTGTGAGAAAATGACTCACCTTGAAAATGGTGTCAGCTTTGAAGAACAGGTCAGCAGTTTTCCAATGCACTTTTAATACGCTTCAGGTTCATTCTGGTCATCATTTCTTTCCTCCCTGCCTGGGCTGTCAGGCTGTGTAATGTCCATGTCTTGTCTGGGTGGGCAGAGGTGGCCCAGGACACCCACCAAGCATCGTGGTGGAGCCCATTGTGTGGTTCCTCGGTGCTGAGGTGGGAAGAAACACAAGCAAAAGGTGTCAAAACCAGTTGGAAATGTCCCCGTTTCCTCACTCCTGGGATTTGGCTTTTGTCCATTGAATGTTTTGACACAGAATCTGCTCAGAAGGGTGTTGTGGTGCTTGAGCTGAATCTAGGTCAGAGCAGCCCCAGATCCAACACGTAACCAGTAAATGAAGATGAATGTCTTAAAGACTTGTGTTGTTTACTACTTACACTTCATAGAATGGGTTGGGTTGGAAGGGACCCCTAAAGGTCATCAAGTCCAACTCCCCTACAAGAAGCAGGGACATCTCTACCTAGGGCAGGTTGCTCAGAGCCCCATCAAGCCTCACCTTGAATGACTCCAGGGATGGGGCCTCCACCACCTCTCTGGGCAACCTGCTCCAGTGATCCACCACCCCCATGTTTGTTTTCTATTTGTTGTAGAGTTTACAAGGGTTTGTGCTGAAAGGATTAGAAATACTTGATAGAATCCTGAAAGTTAAAAACCACCATCAGGAACAATTCCTTTAAATGGATTATTTGTTGCTGTTTGAATATGAGTAACACCAAGACCATCTCAAAGTGCATCTGGTAAAACAATTAAAGCATCAGCACCTGCCAAATTAAAGAATGGCTTTTGCTTTCCAAATGCCATCACAGTTATGTTGTAAAGATGTATTTTTAGGATTCAGTTAAAATCTGTGTCAATGGGGCCCTCCACAAAGCAGAATAATTATTTTTCTGAAGGAATTGTGAACTTTGGGTGCTTTGAAGTCTGGTGTGTGATACCCTGTTGGGAGACAGGCAGGAGATCAGTATTTACAGTGCTGGTGTTAGGGCTGGATTATTTGTAATCTAATTAAGCAGGTTGCTAACAATTTGAAGGGATTATAGGCTTAGCAATTATCTGTGTGTTTATTTGATTAAAATAAATGCCTGCTGATTTGGCTGCCCTACCTGCACTCTGGCATTTGGGATCAGAAATCCCGTTTAATCAGAAGGAGAAATCCAAACAACAAAACTTTGGGGTTTGATTCTGTTTTGGTGATGACTTCAATAAAATATCTAGTCCCTAAGTAATCTTCCCTCTATTTGCACTGAACTAGAATGCACCTTATTTTTAAAAGCCATTTTGGAGAAAGGTTTTTTAGGTTTTTTTTGTAGGGGAGGGAAGAGTGTTTTTTAAAACACTACCCCATTAATTTAAAAATTCTTTTTTGAGGTACTAGGCAGGGACAATAATTCTGTAGGATTCTCCTTTGCCCAGGGCTGAGATTTTGTCTCTGACTTTGCATTTTGGATCTCGTGTCACCTAGTGAAGCTTCCCAGATGGATTATTTGAAAAATGTCCAACTCTGTGTGATTGAAAGTTTCATCTCATTGTGAAGCCAAGATCCCAGAGGCTAAAGTGAAAGGTCCTTGTTCTTCACACCCTACTTTAGATCCTCCTGGCGCTGCCTCCTGAGGGCACTCACTCTCCCAAGCAATAGTATGAAGAGCTGTTACATTAGAACTTGGTTTAATATGGACTTCCCTGGGAAGAAACTCAAATCCTTGGAGACTATCACAAAGGTGGCTCTTACCCTCAGGCCAAGGGAGAAGAAGACACACTCCTTCTCACAGCATTTCCCACCATCTGAGCCACAGTTTGATGGGAAAAAATTAATCTAGTAAGGAATTTATTGTTCTAGGAGCCCTCAGGTTTGAAGTGGGGAGGAAAAAGCAAAAGGGTAAAACTGCATCTGCTTTTCTCCCTGAAAATACAAAACTTGCAGCTGCCCTCACAGCCCCACCATGAGGTGACCTGACAATGTATCTCCAGTTCTACATCATTACATAAACATGAGTGATGGCTCCATATTTACAGAAAGAATGATTCCTGGTCGTTTCCACAGGTTACATGCAAGTTGGGAATAGTGTTTTTAATCTCTTTAAAAGAAAAAAAAAAGAAAAGACAACATTTTGAGAGCTGAGCTGACAAGTGGCTGTGGGTCTCTGACATTTATGCCTTATCTGTATATTCCTGTTCAGCTTTCTCCAGCTGCTGTTGCATAAATCTCCCATGTTTTTTCCACTAACTGTATGGGTGGAGAAGACAAATTGGAAAGTTCAACTTCCTTCTTGGTGCCTGTTTTTAGGAGCTTTAGAAACTCCAGGATTTAAAATTGGCCTCAGTGGATGTTTTGTTACAAAGTTCTATCAAGCTTCTGCCCTTCCTTGCTGATGTGTACGTGGTGTAAAGCAACAGCTCCTCCAGAGGGTGACTTTTCAGCTGCACCATGGTACCCTAAGAGGTGGTGACATTGGCTGTGATGTTGCAAGGAGCTGCCAGGCTTCCAGGTGGCTCCATGGAGGTGTCCTCAGGCTGCAGTACCAGCACAACCTGCCCAGTGCTGCTCCTTCCCCAGCTCTCCTGCCTGGGGCCATGGATGGTGTGCTGGCACTGCCAGTGAGCAGCTCAGCACAGAGCCCATGCAGGGAGCAGTGAGGATTGCCTGTGGTGCCAAATTCTCTGTTATCCACAAGCCAAGACTCTTTGCTCCAGCTTTTCGTAAACCAGACACACAAAATGACTGTCATAGAATCCCAGCATGGTAGAGCTTGGAAGGACCTCTGGAGATGATCTGGTCCAACCCCCCTGCTCCAGCAGCTCACCCAGAGCAGGGGGCCCAGGATCATGTCCAGATGGGTTTAGAATCTCTGCAGAGAAGGAGACTCCACAACCTCTCTGGGCAGCCTGGGCTAGGCTCCAACACCCTCACACCAAAGAAGTTTCTCCTTATGTTTAGATGGAATTCTTGGGTTCCAGTTTGTGCTCATTGTCTCTTGTCCTGTCCCTGGGCACCACTGAAAAGTCTGGCCCCATCATCTTGAGCCCAGCCCTTTAGCTCTTGATCAGCATTGATCAGATCCCCTCTGAGTCTTCTCTTCTCCAGCTCACCAGCCCCAGGGCTCTCAGCCTTTCCTGGGCACAGAGATGCTCCAGTCCCCTCAGCACCTTTGTAGCCTCTGCTGGACTCTCTCCAGTAGTTCCTTGTCTCTCTTGAACTGGGGAGCCCAGAACTGGACACAGTACTCCAGAGGTGGCCTCACCAGGGCAGAGCAGAGCAGGAGGAGAACCTCCCTCAACCTGCTGACCTCACTCTTCTTCATGCACCCCAGGGGACCATTGGCCTTGGCCACAACTGCCTGTTGGGTACAGGATGGAGAGATTAACAACAGAAGTGTAATGTGATCTTTCAAGTAACTCAAAGCAGGGCATAATCAGCTTGTTGCATAATGATTTTCCTCATTCCTCAAACCCAACTCATTGTGCTGTTGGTTTAATAGTAGAAATGCTCCGTGCACTGAACAACTTGAGGAAGGGTGGGAGGAATGGAGAGAAAGGTACAGAGAGTGCCCACTTAGGAATGCATTTCATGCAATGCTGTATTAACAGTAAACAGCATTAACGTGACTTACTGTCAGACGTACAGGGCTGCAGGGCTGGTTTTGAACACCAGGTTTTCTAAGCCTTGTTTTGTTTAAATAGCTTGTAACTATTAAATGGAATTAGGCCAATTATTAGCAAGTCAGCCACGGCTACTGTATCTCTTTGCTTCCATTTCTGTAGTAACAATCCATCTCCTTTCCTCAGCTCCATCCCTTCCTCCAGCTACCCGAGGTAATCACTCAGCTGAGCCGTAGGTGTGATGACCAATTGCTTGAATACATTCAGTGGTTAAATATATCCTGCTCTAAAACGGGCAGGATAATGGTGATTTAATGAAAACATTTCAGCAGCAGCATTTGTAAAGGTGCAGGAATTTTCTTCTGAGGCTGAGGCTTGTGTCTGGCTGTATCTGCACTGCTGGACCTCTGCTTGATGTTGTTCCTGTTTCTACAGATCTACAGATATGGATCTGATATTGTTTTTCATGTACAGCCCCAAAGTGTGGTGTGTGTGGGAATAAGAAGGATAACCCATCTGCTCTAGATAACACATAGGGAAGTCCTAATAAATTCTGGTGCATGGCCAAGTGTGGGAAGAGCAGCCCTTGAGTCCTTCCCACCAGAGGTGCAAGGTTACCATGTCCCTTCACCCTGCTGAAGGTCTACCTCTGAACAATGGGTGAAGTGGTTCTGTTTTGGGGTAAAATGCACTGGAACTGCTGGAGGGATGTCAGTCCTCATCATCCATCTGTCCTCTAAGTCCTGAGCCAGTAATTTTTGCCCTGTTGTGTAGATTCTCTTGCCTTGAGCATTGACGAGGTAGGATCCTATTGCAGTAACTCTGGGGATATGCTGGTGGAGCACACAGCAGCCCTACACCTTGGAGGGTGCTCACAGACTTTGTGTCCAGCATGACCTTTCCCTTTTGTGAAGCATGTCCTCCACACAAGGTAAAGGTGTGAGAGAGCAGCATTAGAGCTGAGACAAGGATTAAGGAGAGCAGAAGAGAAATGATCTGCCACCACACCTCATAAACTGCAGTAAGGAAAAAGGATTTTACCAGATGTTCTGCAACCTCTGCATTAACACTTTCACTATTCCCACTGGGAAGGAAGCTGGTCACCTTCTTGACTTCTCCACAGAGGAAATTTTTCTTTGCACTGATGATGTACCCTAGAAAACCTTACTCTGGTGGGACGTGTGTTAGGAGCCCTATGGGAACTCTCCTCCAGATCCTGTCTATGTCTTGGAGACATCCTCATGAGAGCTAATCCTGTGATCCAAACGTTAAGTCTTGGAACTAGTGCTAGTCCTCCTGGTTAACCCCAGCACCCACTAGAACTCCAGCCATGTCAGTTCTCAGGGTCAGTCAACACCTGATGGACACGTGGTGGCTGAAGGCAAACAGACACGCTCTCATTTTGCTCAGGATTTTAACACACTGCTCCTTTCAAAAAAACCCATAGGTCTGAAAACAGTAATAAACACACTTTTCCTGGCTGGGAGCATTTCCCCCCCTGAAGAGCTCACTTTCCTTCATCTGGGTTTCTGGGGCTACTTCCATCCTCTCTTCTGAATCGTCTGCTTTGACTTTTAGATGTGAAATCTCTTGGCAGCAAGTTCTCTTGCTCTGAGCTTGGACTGGTGCCACAGGTAAACACAAACTTCTCGTGACTTCCTTTTAAGTCCGTGTTTTGTTACCTTTGCTTCTCCTGTTTGGGGATTTTCTGCCTTCTCTTTTATCAGCCTCCCATAGAAAACTCCAGTCAAACTGGTTTTTCCTTTCTGGCACTCACCGTAGCAGACTTATTATTCCAAACCACTTCCACCAGTGTAAGAGATCTTTAATTTCCAACAACCAGTGGTGTTTCTAACCTGGGCTTGGCATTCTTCAGGACTCACAGCTCTTGGTGGATTTTGTGTACGCCAAGAGGATATCCCCAGTGCAACCATTTTTTACAACAAAACCATCAGCCAGAATGTGTCAGTTGCACTGAAATGACTTTTCTGTATCACAGCAAGATAATCTTGGGGAAATATGTATTTACAACATCCAGTGAAAATATATTTTGTTAACTTTTGATATCCACTGGTAGCCTGGTGCTTCCAAACTTGATGCATTTACAGCCTCAAATATTAGGCTTTTTCCCACAGTTCAGCTTCCTTGAACATAAAAGCCCAAGTTCTTTTTGAAGAATCCACCTGAAGGGCTGGAGGTGAGATCTTCTCTGCACTAAAGTGCAGAGGAAAAAAAAAAAAGCCAAGGTTTTGATCTCTCACTGTGTCTAAGGTTCACTCTCCAGGCCCTGACAGGACCGTTGTGTTCTGCCCATGTATCTTCTCTGATGTCTCAGGGATTCTCTGCTTCCCTTCCAGCACTGGTCTGTGTAGCTGCTGGAAGATGTTAATCAGTTGTTTCGTTCAGACAGTGGATAAAGAGATCCCAGGCTGCCCTACATCAGCTCACAAAGCAGGCAGGATCCAGGTCTCTCTGGGTAATGCAATAGGAGCTTGCTGTTTTCAGGATATTATCTCAAAAATATCAGGTCTTCTGTTCAAAATCCCACTTAGGATTGCCAGATGTGCTCCGTGTAGCCCTTACATTGCAGAACTCAAACCTGTGTCTGTGTAAACACTCCGTGGGTGTATCAATACACATACAGTGATTATTTGCCTAGGACTGTCCTCCCATGAGGAAGAAGAAAATTGGCTGAAGTCAGTGGGTTGAAGCTGGTGTGGATGTTGTCAGGAGGAGTCTGCATGTGCCAGTCCAGGCCTCAGATTTTATCACTGCTTCATTCTGTTTTGCAGCAGCTCAGCCACTTGCACCCCTGGGAATAAAATGTCTGATCACACGCAATAGAAAAATAGTGTCTTTTTAAAAATAAATAACCCTTCCTCTTCTTTCTCTCCTTGCCCATCTTCTCGCCTTGCCTCTTGAGATCCCTCATAGCAGCAGTTGCAGATGATGAGTCAGGTTTCTGCTGGACCCTGGTAACCTTTCTGGGAGACAGTTTTCCAGATTTAAGTCTTAGTCGGTGTTTATGTTAAGAAGAGGGTTAATGATGGTCCCCATAGGCCCCTCACTCGGAAAGCAAAAACATCTCCTAAGCCAAAAAGTGGTTGGTTGGCTAAATTTAGAAGGAAGAAATACATTTCCCAAAATTCATATTGCTTCGTAACAAATTCAGGGGAGCAATGGGGGCAAGCAGTTATGGAAGCCATAGAGTTGATTCCTTTTTTAGTTTAGTTCCTGCATTTTCAATTAAAAAATATAAAATGAGGTGGCTGTTATTAAGCAGAAAGGGGATGCTGCTCATGTGGATGGTGACTGCCCCTCACTTGCAACAGTTGTCTGTCTTTGCTTTTAATGTCTCAAGTGATGTTGTCACCTGTAAATAGGGTTTAAAGCAGTTTTCCTGATTCATGGGATTATCAGGTAGTGTAGCTTTCTGGTACCAGTAAAACATCTCATCATGGCTTCACTCCTGGTGGCCAGGGCCTGTTACAAGCCAGCGGGTTTCAGGCATGACTGTACTTTGTTCTCCCTCTTAGCCTCCCATTTAACCATTTCATGCCCTGACACAACAGTTTCCTTGAGTTTTGGATGGGTTAAAGTGCATTTCTGTCAATAAATCCCACTGGATTTTGGTAATCTCCAATCTTTGCCAGTCTCAGGCGGGACAGCGTGAGGTGTGCTGGGAGGTTGTCAGGCCTTGGGAAAACAGGGGTTTGACAAATGAAGGAAGGACAAGCAAGGTAAATTCTGGAGATCTTTATTAAATTCAGGTTTCACCCGTACTTTAGCAAAATTTCACTGTGAAATCCAGCAGAGCTGGATACATTTCGATAAAGGTCCTGGAATGGGAAAGGTGGGCACAGGATGGGGGAGCGGGAGCCGGGCTGGGCTGAGGGAGCTGGGACAAGGGAGCTGGGCTGGGCTGAGGGAACCGGGATGGGCTGAGGGGACCGGGATGGACTGAGGGGGCCGGGATGGGCTGAGGGGGCCGGGATGGGATGGGCTGAGGGAGCTGGGACAAGGGAGCTGGGCTGGGCTGAGGGAACCGGGATGGGCTGAGGGGACCGGGATGGACTGAGGGGGCCGGGATGGGCTGAGGGGGCCGGGATGGGATGGGCTGAGGGAGCTGGGACAAGGGAGCTGGGCTGGGCTGAGGGAACCGGGATGGGCTGAGGGGACCGGGATGGACTGAGGGGGCCGGGATGGGCTGAGGGGGCCGGGATGGGATGGGCTGAGGGAGCTGGGACAAGGGAGCTGGGCTGGGCTGAGGGAACCGGGATGGGCTGAGGGGACCGGGATGGACTGAGGGGGCCGGGATGGGCTGAGGGGGCCGGGATGGGATGGGCTGAGGGAGCTGGGATGGACTGAGAGAGCCGGGATGGACTGAGGGAGACAGGCTGGACTGAGGGAACCAGGATAGGATGGGCTGAGGGGACCAGGACAAGGGAGCCAGGATGGGCTGAGGGAGCTAGGACAAGGGAACCAGACTGGGCTGAGGGAACCCAAATGGGCTGAGGGAGCCGGGATGGACTGAGGGGCCTGGGTCAGGCTGAGGGAACCAGGGCAAGGGAACCGAGATGGAACCAGGCCGCGGGTGCCCCCTAGAGTCCCCAGGCCCTGCCGAGCTCCCCGGGCCCATCCCGGAGAGCAGCAGCCTCCCCCCTCCGCTGTCACCTTCCCCCTGCCAGGAGTGTCCCACCCATGGGGAGGGCCGGGAGCGGGAGGGATGTCCTGGGGAGCAGGTGCCAAAAACACTTGGCAGTGAGTATCAGCACACAGATCTAACCCTTCAGAAATAAACACACAATTTCAGTAGCATCTTATGCAGCAGTTGGTGGTTACAAGCTGGGGAGCAGTGTAGGTGAGCCAGAGTAGATCCAGAACAGGCCTGGGTCCCTCTCATCTTCCCTCAGCCTCGTCCTGCCCTCACTGCCGTGCTTGCTCCTCATGGAAAAGCTCCACTACACACAGAAACTGTATTTAAAATATAGCAATTATTTAAATTTGACTGGAAAATCTTTAGTTGTTAAATTTCACCAATGTCTTCTGAGGGTTTTCTGCTGATATTTTGATCAAATGACTTGGGAAATCAATCCTTTAGGGGTTGGGATGTTACTGAGGGCTGCTTTCATTACATCTTTCTCAGTTGCCAGGATAACATGAGGTTTCTTGAAGCCCAACCATGGAGCCTAAGGTACTATCAAAACCAGAGATCCATAGTTGCCCATCTCAAATATTGCAGGAAGAATTAACAGGATTGTAATCCTTTAGCTGATTTTTAAAAAGATATTGTATGGAAAGAAAGAAAGAAAAAAAAAGTTCAGATCTTGATGTTATCCCTGATAGCTGCAATAGAAAAAAAAAAAAGACACATATTTTTTCCATTTTCACCCTGGAGACATGGGGCAGGTGTTTTTAATGTGAAATATTTGCCTCACCTGTGACTTACTGGCATTCAAAGTCCTGGGCCTGGGTGGTTTCATATAGATTATGGTGCTTCTGCTGTTTTTTGAGGCTAACTGAGGAGTTTGCAAAGCTCTTAATGGTCCATCAGAAATAAAAAGGTTTGCTGATCCCCACAGCTTACTTGAGGATAAATTTGAGAACCTTCACACTGAGAACTTCAAGCTACAGCCCTAAAGATTTACCACGTTACCTTTTTCTTTTAGAGACAAGCATTTTGACCCAGGTTTGATTTCTTGTTTTCCACAACAACTTCTTGATACAAGGCCTTTGAAATGTAGGGGTGAAAACATAGAAAATGGTTGAAGTAGATGAAAATTTATTAAAATGTGTAGTTCTTTGATTGATCTTCCTCCTGATTCTTTGGATGTTAAAATACACTTACAAATATAACGAGGTTTGTGTCTATCTCATTATCCTCCAGCCATGACTTCTTTTTAATTGTGATTTTGTTTGTGGGGTCAGAATATCTGCACAGAGCCAGCAAGGAAAGGATGTTCATGTATGATTACCTCCTCTTTATTTGTGCATTTATGAATCCTTTTTCCAGAAATTCTTATATAGCTGCTACTGCTGCTCAAATTGCCATGGTTTTAGAGGAGAATAATGCTTATTGATAGTTCCCACATGCACTGGCAGGCACATCTAAAACCTGTACTTTTGTGTTCAAAGCTTGCATAATATAAAATTTAGAGATTGCTTGTCAAACTAAGTGTCAGCTGAGTTTCCTAGGAAACTCACTGAAGATATTTATAAAACTACAGATCGGCTTAATAATAGATATAATAATGTCAGGAGCTCGTGATTGTTATTTTTCAACTTTTTATCAGTCCATTTTTCCTTGTTCTAATTTGTTGGCAAACCAAACCACTGCATTTCCAAATTTCCAGCAAAGACCTTCCTTCCAATATCTTGCCTAATTTAGTTTAAAAAAAGAAAAAAGTCGTTTGTGCTGATCCATGTAAGGAAAGGGAAAGCATTTAATTAAGGAAATGTAACAATTAACAAGAACCTAAAAGTCGTGCTAATTATCAGAGTGACTCCTTCATAAATAAAGCAGCAGTTGTGAAGTAGAAATATAAATATCTTATGTTATATTCACAGCTGAGTTGAAAGTTCCTTGCACATGCATGCAAAGCAGTCACTGCAGAATTAACATAAATCCTGAGGATGGGTTTCTATAGAAGCTGCATAAATAGAAGACCTGTCAGAGTTGTAAAAAGGCATAATTCTGTGGAAATAATTTTATCCCTGAGCTGAAAAAAAATAGAGATAAAAACGGAGAGAGAATAAGTGATCCTGGTGTCCATTTTTACTTATTTTCCTGCCCTTGTGCTTTCCTCACACTGATTCTTTGAGTGAAGGCTGCAGCTGGGAGGTCTCTTCATACTTTAAAGTCTTTAAATTGCCATTTTAGTCATGGAAATTCAAAATTCGCTGGTGTAGCTATAGAAGTCTATATGAAAGAATGTGCATGATGCCAAAACATAATTATTAGAGGCATTTAGGATTAGTAGAAATTAACGTTCTTTGGGAAGCAATTTAGAAAAGTGGCTCCAGTTTGCCCATTTTCATACAGGAGTGAGATGAAGTTGGCAGTTCCTCTTCTGGAATCCATTACTTGTACCTGCTCTGTACATTACCTGCCGGAGCTGTTTTTAATGTGTGCTAATTAGCCAACTAAGAAGCTTATATGGAGGATATTCAAGAACTGAATTTCTTTCCAAAAGAGTGTAGCTTCTGTGTCTAGAAATCTCAGCACACGTTTAATGTTGTTGTAAAAGAAATCCTGCCCATCACACACTGAAAAGGTTCATTTTCTCTATGAAATTTAGCCAGATCTTAGTAGTTGATTTATGGGATGCCAGTGATATCATTGCAGCTTGATACAGTGGGGTGGCAGCTCAAACCTTGTACATAATTGCTTTTATTTGAATATAGATGGCATGTGGCCAGCAACCTTGCAAGCATAAGATGTGACAAAAGCTGCAATGTCAAGGGATGCTTTTTAATTGTGTGATATTTGTCAGAGCTCACTCTCTCTGAGCTGTGGTGGTGCAGTTCAGGGTATTTCACAGAATCTCAGCATGGGGGGGGGGTTGGAAGGAACCTCTGGAGATCATTTCATCAACCCCCCTGCTCCAGCAGCTCACCCAGAGCAGGGTGCCCAGGGTTGTGTTGAGGTGGGTTTGGAATCTCTGCAGAGAGAGCACCAATACTCGCTTCTATCCACACTCTTAACCAGGGTCTTTCTGTGTCAGCTGTAGTTGAGGAGCATTTTCTCCCCCTGATGGATCAAACTATAAAGAAACCAGGCAGAAAACTTTGAAATATACCTGGAAATACAGGAGTATTATGGAAAATATCACATTGTTTAGGAAGAAATTCAGCTTGGAGGCATTTTTGGGGCTATTTTGCTGCCTGTTTTCATCTCATGTGCTGCAAGTGTGAGATGAGAGTTGTGTTAGTGATTGGTGCACCAATTAAAAACACATGGCTCTGCTCTGCTGTCTACATTCACTGCTTGGCTTAATCAATATTCTCAAGGTGATGAAAATCAGGTTCAGTCTGAAGGCAGCTGCTTTCTCCTGGTGGCTGTAGCTGGCTGTAAAGATGTGCTTTATATCTTCATATACATTTATGGTGGATCTTGGTGGGGTGGAAGGTTTTCTGAAAAGGTGATTTTTCTTCAGAGTTTATTCAGTGTATTTTTGTTATCAGGCACCCATCGTGTTGTGCTAAACAGATTTTTTAAGCAGCCATCACCTCAACCATCCAGAAAGACAAGCTGGGCACTCTAACTGCAGATAAGGCATTTTCTTTTCCCTGTCATAACAATAGAGGTTCAAAAAGGAAAAATAATGTCAGTAAAGATACACAAAGTGTATTTTCTTTTCCTTGCAGTTGGTATCCGTGGGAAAGTGGTGTGAGAAGTACAAAGAGGCTTTTAGGGGGGTATTTTTTCAACTGGTCAGTGTGTGTGACCCCTGTGTTAACAGCAAGTCACATTGTAAGTCAAGAGTTCACTGAGGTTTCTTGCCTTTCCCACTGCAATTAAGCACATTCCACGTGCAGACCCAGGTGAAATTGGGAAGAAGTTGCCAGCTGATAAATGTTGATAATATCGAAGCAGGACGAGTCAGCTGGTGGAATATTCACTGCCAACTAACAATGCAGAAATTCAAGAGAGCTTCTAAGTCATACGGGCAGGCCAGGGAAGATGAGCCAGCTGGGCTCACATGGAAGCTGAGAAATAGGTTAAAGTGGGAGAGGAGAACTTGCCTATTTTAGCTGTGCATAGAAAATCACATTTTTCTCTCCTTAATCCTGCCATTCTAACATGCTCTGGGAAAGGATTAGAGCTTGGAAAGATAAAAATAACTGGAGAACGTGCTTCCCCCTTTTTTTTTCTCCTTCCCTTTCCTCTTGCCCTTCCCTGCAGTGTTGAGTTTTCCTTTCACCTCACACATCTCCCTGAGTTTTGGTGACATCAAGAGTCAGGCTGGTTAAACCTCCTCCGCGTCATGTCAGCTTCTCTTTCCACTTCTTAGCTTTATTTGCAGCCTTCCAGGGCAGCATCTCAGCCCAGAGCTCTTTGTATATATTAAGAAGCATTTCTACTAACACTGCTGAGGCCCTCATTAACATAACATTAGCATTATGCTAAATAAAGGCAACCCTTCACCCCCCGTTCTCTTTTAAACCCCCAGATCTTATGTCTGAACAACCAATGTTACAGCACATGGTTAGTCTGAGTATTTTTTGGTGGACCTCACAAAATTGTAGCATTTAACTGCATTTAATGGTGCTGCCTAATGGTGAGTGTAGAATCCATGTATTGGAACAAAATCTGGGTAAAAAGTTGTTTGGCTCAGAAAATGCAACCTCAAGCAATGCAAGTGAATCATCAGGCTCACACCTTTACCATTGGAGCTGTGTTTCACCTGGCAGCAGGAGTCTAAGCCAGCAAAGGCAGTGAAAAGTGTTACACCGGGCAGTATTTTACATGTCTAAGTGTGTGTTTGTTTTTCTTCCAGCTTTTTAGAAAGAATTGACAGTGTCAGCATGGATGACTACACACCCACAGACCAGGTGAGTGTGATGAATATGCTGGGGTCTCAACCAAAACACCCATTCATACCAATTCTTTATGTCATTTATTGTAGTCCCAACAGCAGCTGGGTATAGGTCAAACCACATAATGCCAAAATACAAATTAGCAGTTTAACTAATGGATATTCAAGTAGAAGAGGCTTTTTGGTGGTGCAGGCTTGTCTGCTACTGGTATTTATTATGTGTAGGTTGGGGATTCCTGTAGTAGATCTGTTGTCTCTTCTCACTTTCCATTCTGTGCCCCACAAACAAAATGAAGGGAAGAGAGAAGGTAAACATCAAAGTTCATGGTTTCCCTCACTAGCCTTCACTACACAGCAGCAGTGTTTTATTTCACTGGAAACCCAGAGGGAGACTTTCCATGTCCAGCAGAGACAGAAACCTCCAGTGGGTCCAGTGGCCAAATTAATGGAGAGCACCAGCAACAGCAGCAGACCTCATGGACTTCTCTTTCCAGCCTGTGCCCAGCTGCAGTGGGCAGGATAGTCTCTGTTTAAGCCTTAGCTGGAGGACAATTCACTTTTTCCCCAGATATCACGATACATCTTGATGAGTGCTCTAAAGACAGACACATTCAGGGTGAAGTGGTGCAGCCTTGAGGTATGAAAAGGCTTCACCATGTGCCTCATGGCTTTGGCTGCCTTCCCCCAGCTCAGGCTGTGTGGCTTCCTTGGGCAGATTATCTCTTTGGCAAACTTGTTCTGAGGTTATTTCTCAGTGCTGGCATCCCCCTGCCATCTGGTAGCCTCAGCCAAGGTTGTGGCCCAGGTCACACACTGCAAATAGAGGTGGCAGAGAGAGGAGAATCCCTGTACACCTTGCAAGGTGTAAAACAGGTGGATGCCCTTAAAAAAATACAGCTGCCAAATCCCATTGTGCAGTCAGGGACTGAACTGCAGAGGGAAGAAGTGACCTGGCAGAGATCACACAAGGAAGTGTGTGGAGCAGAGCCTGTTCCTTCAGAGCTGTTTCAGCTCCATAACCACAAGCCTGTCCAGTTACTCCCACCCTATCCTGAAATAGAAGGCAGTAAAAAGCTGTGTATGGTATGGTGAAACTCTGTAGTCAACCCAATATAGGATCAATTATTAAAGCCCTCAAGACATGCTCAGACCAAAGCAGCAGCACTGGGATTTACTCCATCCAGACCTCATGGCCTGATTTGAGCAGATACCACTCAGCTGGAGAGAGAAGCCAATGAAGCAAAGCCTCATTTTTCCTTTCATTATTTATGTCAGTGTTGGCATATTTGTTCCTGGGAGGCCTTTCTCTACCTGGAGCAGTCATTCAGCAGCTAGAAAGTTTTCCTGATAGTTCCTTTGAGAAGAAATTTCCTCTGTCTCCAAAGGTCAGGAGAGGCCTTTGGTATTTGGCAGGTGGAAAACTTGTGCTCTGAAGGAGGGGTCCTCTTTTGCTTTTGGGTTTTCATCCTGCTGTATCAGTTGTTCTGCTGAATTAACTGGTAAAAATCCCTACTTTCCTTTTTCCCCTTGCTTGCTTTAATTTTTTCCACACCATCCCAACATAATGGCTGAGTCAGAGTGTCAGCAAGTGACAGCAAGTGACAATTAAGATATAAAATAACTAAAATCATTAAATAAGTGACCTTCAGCTGAGTTCATGCAGCTGTCAAAGCAGCTGGGGTTTGCCAGCTACCAGAGCACTTGAAGCAGCAGATGGTAGGGTAAAAACCTGAGCTGGTTGCCTCAGGTATGCTTCATAAATTGCTTTTGCCTCCTTCCTTTGAGAATCTAGGAAATTAGTATTTCTTTAATTATTAAAAGAATGTTACTTGAGTTATAAAGCATTGCTGGTTGGAAAAATAAGAAGGGAGCTGCCAGATTTACCTACAGCCTAAATTCTGTTCCCCTGTGCTCTGGAATAGAGCTTTAATTACTCAGTCACAAGTTATTATTTCGATAGGGCTCCTGTCTCATTCAGTACAAAGGAGGGCAGAATTAAGGTTGCCTGGGCAACTGTAAAGCTGGAGTTCTCTAACATTTGAATACTTTACCACATGAATAACATCTTTTTCTTAGTTTTATGTAACTTCAGAATTCGTGATCACACAGAACATGATAGAACCATCAGTGGCAGGTTTTGGTGTGCACCAAGGAGAACATTTCTAAGGTGTCCCAGATGTGCACACACAGAGGTGATGTTGGTCTCTATCCAGTCTGGACAAATAAAGGTATACCAACAAGTCTGACTGGAACATTTAAGCTTTTTCATGGAAAATAATGTTCCATTCTTTTAAAAACAAAATGAGGTTAGGGAAAAAAAAAACCCCTTTGCTAATCATCTTCTGTGTTCTCATTTCCAGGACCTATTAAGATGCAGAGTGTTGACATCAGGGATTTTCGAAACAAGATTTCAAGTAGATAAAGTAAATTTCCAGTAAGTCTATTTGTAATAATTCATCATACTCATTTTTAACAGCTTAGCCCAGATGTCTGTGCACAGTAGGTATAGGGTGGGAGTTGGGGTGGGTTTCTTTTTTTGGTTGGCTTGATTTTGTAGTTCTCTTTTCATAGGTCCTGGTAAAATTGCCTCATGCTTTGTAGAAAGAGCTGGTATTAGTTATGTGTGTGCTAGTGATGCTTTGTTGTGGCTGTTGTTACTAACTGGTTCCTTGGTAGCACTGCAAACTCACAAAGTACTTTGGGGGCTTAGACCTCACACAGGTCAGTGGGAATCCTGCCATGAGTCACACCCTATACAGTGGGATGAGGACAGTGCAATGTCCTCCCTTCTTCCAGAGGGCTGCAAGCTCTGTGTGGGGCAAAGTTTTGCACTGTTTCTATAAAACACCCACCCTTGGGCTGCCTCCACTCACTTTCATGGCCAGAAAGGTGGCAGAGACAGGGCAGAGCTGCCCCCATGTCCTGCTCCTCACAGAGACACCCTCTTCCCACCACCCTTCACAACATACCAGAATCTCTCCTAATTCATAGTACAATAGAACCTTACACTCCACCTGCACTTCTGTGGGCTGGAAAGGCCAACACTTGCCCTGGGAAAGAGCAAATTTCTCATGTTTTGGCTTCAGGAGCCTTCTCCTGGCCAAGTGGAGCTGTGCAGCATCCCTTTGGGTGCTGTTTTACTGCTGCTGTCCTTGGAGCTGTCAGGTTTTTAAGGCAGACCCTCGTGCTGCATGCTTCGTGTGACTTTCCTAGAGCACAGTAGTGATATAACATCCTATGGCTTTTTAACAGCATGTTTGATGTAGGTGGCCAGAGAGATGAGAGAAGAAAATGGATCCAGTGCTTTAATGGTAAGTAAAAATATTCCACATTTTTCTTTTGAACTTGTCCTCTGAGGTGTGGGCAGCTCAGTGTTCACATTCACACCTAGTGTGTCACTAATACAGGTATTTTCTTTGGGTATTTCTGGCAGTTTGAGGAGTAACACAGTGTTACCCCTTGGAGCATGTGCTGGGATGATAACCAAGGTGTCCTTTTCTCTCTCCTCTCTTTCTCTCCTGTGCTCTGCCCAGATGTCACAGCTATCATCTTCGTTGTGGCTTGCAGCAGCTACAACATGGTAATAAGGGAAGACAATAACACAAACAGGCTACGGGAATCCCTGGACCTTTTCAAAAGCATCTGGAATAATAGGTAAAAAATACCTCATTTCCCCAATGTAGCTACAGTTCAACTCCTCACAAAACAGGGCTCCTCTTACAGTGTGTTCAGGTCACTTACTCAGAATATCTCCAGGTAGGGCCGTGGGGCAGGGACAGTGCACGTGGCATTTCACTGCTGCTGCCAAAACGATGCAGGGCATGGGGACAGCTTGGAAAGGGCAAGCTCCTATGCTGGCTGTGACATGGGAAGCAGAGGACACCCCTTCCTGGCACCACTGTGCTGCTTGGCCAAGGCTGGGAGCATCCTCCAGGCTACATTTTGTCTTCTCAAACACAGCAGCAGGAGCTTCACTGGCTGGTGCTGTGCTCGATACCCACATGGGCATCAAGAGCTTGCTTTGTGGGGTGATGTGTCAGATCTGATCCAGTTTCTGACTGCCATTAAATTGCCATTCTGCCCCAGTGCATGTCAGTGGTAGATGGGTGACCACACAGCAATCTGAACAGGTTCCTGATAGAGAATAAGTAAAAACAATTCACAGATCAGGCAGTGAAGTTTTCAGCACTTACCCATGAGGTTTCTCTGCTCTGAGGAGTGATTGAAGGTAGAGTGAGGAAAAAACTTAAGCACAAGTCCCAAAGGCACGTTGTCACCATGATGGCTGAGCACTAATTGGGGAAGAAAAGAGGTTATTTTCTTCTGATCCATCAGGTGTCACACAGGCCACCCTAAAAGGCAGGATATCTGCGTGGATGAACTCTCAGTTGAGACAGGAAGGCAGCTCCCCAGCCTTTCCCTTTTGCTTCAGCAAAACCAGAGGATAATTTAGAAAACAATACTTGAAGACTGCTCCCCTCAGCAACATCTACTGCAGTTTATAAATGGATTTACAGATCCTCCAAATCAAAACCAGCACAGGTGCAACCCAAACCAAACAATAATTGAGGTCATCTTTTTTTGCTGTTGAAGCACGTCCCACACGACTCCACCCTCTGTCCATGCAGGCAGAGCCAGTAGCTGTTCTACTGAAGTGCTGTGTTCTCCTTGATGAACGTGCCAGAGGTAACCCAAACATTTGGTTTGTTTTTGACAGGTGGTTACGGACCATTTCTATCATTTTGTTCTTGAATAAACAGGACATGCTGGCTGAAAAAGTCCTGGCAGGGAAATCAAAAATCGAAGATTACTTCCCTGAGTACGCGCATTATACTGTCCCTGAGGATGGTAAGGTTTCACCACGTGGGGCTTGGACCTGCTGGCACAGCCCAGCCCATAGTCCTCTCTCTCTCTCTGTCTCTCACACACATTCACAAGCACACACCATTCCTTAACACAGGTGGGTGGCCAGGTAAGGTCCATGCTGGCAGCACGGAGCTCAGCGCTGCCTTGGCAGCATCTGAAGGGGCTCTGTGGGGCTGGCTGCAGAGCTCCTGCCTTCTCCTGCTCTGGAGGACCCACCATCCCAGCAAAGCAAAGCTGCTGGGCATCTCTCCTCTGCCAGATACCTCTGCCTGGGCCTCCTGTGGTGCCAGACTTCGTTAGGGATTCATCAGGCTGATTTTGCAGCCATTCTGCATCCTCCCAACGCTGTCAACTTGGGCCTGCTGACGGGAAGCCCAGCAGACCAGCAAGGGGACTTTAATGGGGGAAAACCACATCAATAAAACAAGGAGAGCTCTGACAATGCAGCCGTTAAGTATGGGTTCAGTTTCTTACCATTTCAAGAAGTGCAATGATTCCTGCACCACAATAAGCTCTGGTATTGTGCCAGTGTTTATACCAGGCAGAGAGCTCCCCACATATCTCAGGGAGAGAGATTTAATCAAAGTAGTAAAACTTGTGCTTTCTGACCACTAATCTCTGCCTTACCCGAGTGGTTCTGCTGCCCTAGTGCTTGTGGTGACTTCTTGGGAAGGGCTTTTGTTCTCCACTATCAGCCACAGCCTGGATTAGAGAAGTGAATCAGGATTAAGCTGTTTTCAGCTTTCCTTCAGGTCTGGAATTTCAGGACCGTGATGCTGATTTTCAGGTGGAGAGGATAAATAACCCGTCCTAACAGCTGAGTTAACCCAGCACCAGTTTTACAATGCTGAGGGCTTTCAGAAGGAATCTTCTGTTGCCTACACCCAAATTTTCCTCTCCCAAATGTACATTACATACACACAGAGTCTGGGTAAAATTTAGGTAACGTTTTTTAATAGTAAGCCAGAATAAAGTAGCTTTTGGTGTTTCTCAGCAGGATTTCACAGCGGATAACCAGAGTGACCCAGAACATTCACACATGAGGCAGCTCTCTATTTTTAACCTGTAGTTGTTCATTTATTCCTTAATTTCAGCTGACATGATGTAAGGAGAGCAGCACTCAACTCAGAAGATGCTGTTGGTTGTGCTGCTGCTCCATGTTATAGATTAGATAAGAGTTAAAAATATGTTTCCATATCCTGGTGAATTCTACCCTGATTTATAAGCAGCTGATTTGATATCTTGAGGAGAAATCACTCTGAAGGAAATAAGTTATTTCTTCACTGTTTTCTTGCATGTACAGTAAATACAGTTGTTACAAGGCCTAGAGAGGTGACTTCATCTGCCAACACTTAGTGCTGACCAGTGAGTCTCCCACTCAAGGATTTCATCTAAGGCTCCTTGATGGGCAGGGTATCAAAGGATTCTACCAACTTAGAGCCTGGAAATAAAGTCATATATATAAAATCTGTTAAAGGCACAGGCAGGTTTTACAGTACCCTTCCATTTTAGAGATTACCTACCAGGAATCTCCTGTGGATTATTTAGCATTTTAATTTCTGTATTGAAGGACTCTTTCCTCCTTATTAAATCTTGTCTTATGAAAACCAGGTGATTGTTTACTTTCCATGTTTCTGATGCCATTTATTTTTCCTTGAACAGCAACACCAGATGCAGGAGAAGACCCCAAAGTCACAAGAGCCAAGTTCTTCATCCGGGATGAGTTTTTAGTGAGTAATTTTTGATCTTGTGTTATTCTACCACGGGAAATACTGGCAGATGGCAGAGTTTATTTAGGGAAAACTGATGGGGCCCTGCAGAAAGCTAGAAGGGGAGGAGAATGCCTGGCAATTCCCTGATTTCTTTTCAGCTGCCCATCTTGCAGAACCTTCACTGATGCTTGCACATTTTTACACCCATTTTATATGAAGTCACCTGCCCTGCAGAGTGTCACAGTGTGGAGGGGGACACTGCCAAGCCCTGTCTCCATTACCAGTCAGTTCTGTGGTTGTCTCTACCCCTAAGATGCTACTGGCTGTTGCCTTGAATGTTAGTTCTCTCTATCATCAGTCCAGTCCAAAGCAAATAGGCTTTTTTTTAGTCTTTCATTCCTCCAAGGGCTTTAGCCAGACTCTTGTCAGTGGTGCCCAGTGACAGGACAAGGGGTAACGGGCACAAACAGGAACCCAGGAGGTTCCATCTGAACAGGAGGAGAAAGTTGTTGGTGTGAGGGTGTTGGAGCCTAGCCCAGGCTGCCCAGAGAGGTTGTGGAGTCTCCTTCTCTGCAGAGATTCCAAAGGTGCCTGGACATGATCCTGGGCACCCTGCTCTGGGTGAGCTGCTGGAAGAAGGAATTAGAGCAGATGATCTCCAGAGGTCCCTTCCAACCCCACCATGCTGGGATTCTGTGATTCTTACACATCCTTCCAGTAAATAACTGCTGTGGGCATATGGAGACGTTAACATGCTTGTTCCTTCCTGCCAGGGAGGATTTCAGTTTCATGGGCCTGATTTCAAACAAGAGTTCAAAAATTTGCCACATGATGGCACCAAAAACGTAGAGAACAATCATTCCCAGGACAGCTGAGCTGCAGACTGCAGTGCTGGCAACACAGCCCTGCAAACAGCTACAGCTGCTGCAGATGGGGACAGAGGGCACCAGTGGTGCTTAGAAAACAGAATCATAGCATGATGGGATGGTTGGGGTTGGAAGGGACCTTTAAAGGTCATCAGTGCAGGGCCATTTGCAACTATCTCAGGTTGCTCAGAGCCTTGGCCAACCTCCCCTGCAATGGTTCCAGGGATGGGGCAGCCACCACCCCTCTGGGCAACTTGGGACAGGCTCTCACCACCCTCAGCAGCAAAAATTTCTTCCTATACCTAGCCCAAATTTCCCTCTTTTAATTTAAAACCATCACTCCTTGTCTTGTCCCAACAGGCCCTGCTAAAAAGATTGTCCCCATCTTTATTCTAGGCCCCTTTAAGCACTAAAAGGCCGCAATAAGGCCTCCCTAGAGCCTTCTCTTCTCCAGGCTGAACAATTATTAATATATTGATCCCATGATAGTATCCATAACTTGGTTCAAAACCTCATTTCAAATATACTGACCCCACAATAGTATCCATAACATTTTAATATCCTCATTTCACATACACCGACCCCACAATAGTAACGGTTTTTAACCCAGCATTTCAAATTCCTGCTCCATCCTGGCCCAGCCCAAGCCCTCCCTTTGTATTTACATATTTTAATGCCCTATACACAGAATTTCCCAGGTTTCTGGTACTCCAGAAGCCTGTGGTGTGTCCCCCAGCACCCCCTGACCCTTGTCCCCCCCTCTCCCCACAGCGGATAAGCACGGCGAGCGGCGACGGGCGGCACTACTGCTACCCCCACTTCACCTGCGCCGTGGACACCGAGAACATCCGCAGGGTCTTCAACGACTGCCGAGACATCATCCAGAGGATGCACCTCCGCCAGTACGAACTCTTGTGAGGGGGCTCCCCCTGGAACCTGTGGTTTTTCAAGGCTTTGCTCCTTACTCTTTCTCTCGATGCTACCCTCCCCACACACACACACACACAGGGTGGAAGAATATACTATAGAAATGTCTCTTCACTTTGTTTACTTTAATTATTTAACCTTAAAGCGAGTTTGGGTTGGTTTGGGGTTTGGTTTTCCTTCATGCTTTTTTTTTGGGGGGGACTATTTTTGTGCTTTTCTTTTGACATGCCACTTCTTTGTCATTCCACTAAAGCCCTTTGGCTACCTCTGCTCCCTTAGGCTTTGGGTTGTATTTTTTATTTTTTTTTAAGCTGAACGTGACCTGCTAAATTTTTTCCAGCAGGTGAACATCAGCTCAAACTGGTTCTGTCAGCAGGATGACACTAAGGTCATACCAATATCCCTCTGTGTGGGGTTCCTTCTGAACATGACATGGAAAAGTACTTGATGGGTGGAAAAAAAAAAAGAAAAAAACACAAAAAAAAGAGAAAAAAAAAAAAAAGATTAATGCACTTTTTATCAGGTTATTAAATACTGTTGAGGAAGTAGACACACAATGTAGCAGCACCACAATATTTATTACTCTGTCACGGTTTTTAGCATTTCTGAGTTGCAGGTCAACTGACCAAGTGACCTCCTCTTTTAAGCCGTCACTGGCGCAGGAAGTAGAGTTAGAGAATGAGAGGAACGGTGAAGACAAAGCAATTTTCTTTCTTTTCTGGGGTTTTTGGAGCCGAGCATCTCTGCACACCTCAGGCCTTGGAATTATTACAGCTACTTTTTTGGGCCTGTTGCATCTAGGCAGAAAATTCCTCCCCCCTCCCTCCCCACCCCTCACTTGGGTTCTTTGTGCTGTCCACAAATGATCCTTTTCGTTCCGATCATTCTTGGGCAACAGTCCTTCCCCCTCCCCTACCCCCTATATATATTTTTTTTTTGTTTTACTGCTGGTTTATTATATTGTACAGACTGTAAAATGTAATATTATTTTGTACAACTTTATTGAAAAAAAATAACTTGTAGAAGATCTTTGTGCCTTGATTATGGCTGTACCTGTACAATGAGCTAAGATGTAAGTATGTTTTTGATTGCGCTGTACAGCTTGATGTCAACCTTACCTGCAGCAGTGCCTGGAGGTAAGACCTTTATCTGTAGAGTTTAGGGGTTTTTTTCTGGTTTATATAAAAATGCTCTTTAGTATAAAAATTATAAATTATGCAAATTAACCACTTACCTTTCCAAATAAGGTATTACAGTCACGGGATGTTGCAGCAAACATGCCTTTCTCTTTCCAAGCCTCAGCTTTAAAACATTGGGATTCATTCAAGCGGCCAAATTGCAACCTGGTGTTGTTTTAATGGGAACCAAGGATTTCTTTTCTTTCTTTTTTTTTTTTTATTTTTCTTTCTCTTTAGAAAATATGTTGGGTAATTCTTTGGTCATTCATAGAACTTCACAATTGCACAGACCGATTGTGAATGTGTAAAGCACCATTATATAGAGCTCTTCAATCTTTGTACCAACAGCGGCTTTCATTGTGCAAGTAAATAGCAAGAAAGAAGAAAAACAAACAAAAAAAAAGCAACAAAAAAAAAAAAGGTGTATAAACCCTTGTGTCTGGCCTAAGAGAATTACAAGATGACATTTTTATTTCTCTTTTAATAAAGAGACACATTAGAAAACGGTTTTATTTTAACGGTTGTAGAATCAAAACGTGTGAATATTTCTCAGACTTGAATAATTTATGCAAATGACATTCTCAAAACAAGTTGTGGTACAGTACAATATATAAAGAAAGCAAGAATTGCTGTAGCAATAAGGCATGTCCTTTTTAGTAACTATAACACTGCTTTATATTTTATACATAGGTGTTTTATGTCTGTGACTATGAACTTTTCCTGTGTCCAAGATCACCTGTACAAATGTCTAAAATTACAGTTGCAATAACAGAAACCTAGAGGAGCGTTAGACTCACTTTATAGGGGGTGTGACCACACCTTGCAGCATCCCCCCCACTTCATTTTAAATTTAGGGAGAGATTAAGAGCTCACATCCCCACACACACTGGCAGAGAAATCACCAGATTTGATCAACCTTTTATGTTCCTAATTATGAACCCCAATCAGTCATCCTCAGATGAAGTCAGAATTTGTTTGTATTTGATAAGCCCAGTTGAGATATTATAATATGACCATTTCCTCTTCCCAGAAAGGTGTTTACTTTAGAATCACTGAATCATTTAGGTTGGACAAGATCTCTAGGATCAGCCAGTCCAACCTTTGCTGGATTTTTTTGTTACCCGTATTTTCAATTTACTCATTGGATGCTTCCCAGAAAGTGAAACGCTGGGTGGAATGTGTCAATACTAAAATTCCCAAACACAAAAATTCTCTCACTTCCCAAGCCCAAGCAGCAGCAGAGCAAATAACAAAAGAGAAGATCTTTCTTTAGACCCCCCCCAAGCCCAGGAGTTGAGGTTGGACTCTACAATGAGTTAGAGAAGCCACCAGGAATCTAAAATAACCAGCACCCCACCCCTATCTCTGAGGGCCAAGCCCTAGGATGATGTTACTGCAGCTGTATTGGACCTTCCTTCTTGCAGAAGCTCAGCAGCCAGAGGACCCCTCACCACACATACACACATCTCTGAGATGCCACAGGGCCCTCCTGGCACATCTTTTTAAAACAGCAGCTTGAGGTGTCACCCTCATTTATTGATTTTTTATTTTTTTTTAAGCAGGTTTCAAAGGTTTCTCAGCAAACTGGATCCACGAGCTTCTTCCCAGTGTTGGCTGGTAGACAGTGTAGTCAGCTAAGAATTTAATCTATCAGGAACTGGAAGATTTTTGTCCCAAACCAGAGTCCCTTCCATACAACATCCTAAACAAGTTCTGGAGCTCCACATCCCCCAGTGCTGAGGTACCTAGTTCCTGCCTGACCCTAACAAACAGAGGTACAACAGTGGAAGGGCCATGCAGCAATAAAAGAGCAACAAGAGGTTCCAGTTTGCAGGACCAGGCCTCCAGCAGGGCAGGACACCAGTGCAGAGGAGAGATAAGTAGGATTTACATCATGTACAGGTACACTTTTAATATATGTATTTGATATAAAAAAATCCAGCAGGAAAAGGACTCTTTTGATTGTAGAACACAGTATTTTTGTACAGCATGAACCCTTCATTTCAGGTGAGGGTTTCTCCTGTTCTGTCATACCAGCTGTGTAGGACTGTGTGTGTCACTGCAACCTTCAGACCAGCACCCACATCATGCTGGCATGACCAGAGCCCAGTGTTTGTGCCCAGCCTTGGTGCTGCAGTGGCTCCTCACACTGCTTTATGCTTCCTGAGTAAATGCTGAACGAAAGAAAAGGGTGGAGTGAGCAGCTGGCAGTGAGCCAGGGTGAGGATGGCCAGCAGGGCTCCTGCTGCACTGTAGATGGCAAAGACTCTGCTCTCAAGAGGGAGGAAGCATTTCTGGAGGGAGAACTCGGCTGGTGTGATGCTGCCCTGGAAGAGGAATGAACACTCTCACTGGGTTCTGAGTCCAGAGGAAGCTCCCCAACTCCTCCCACCTGCCTTCAGCTGCCATAAACCCACCTGGAGGAGCTTTCCCAGGCCCCAGTGAGCTGTGAAGTGCCCCTTCCTCCAAGCCCCCTCCCACCATGCTGCAAAAAACACATTGGCTAACCCAAATTAAAACCTTCAACAACCAGGAGGGTCAGTGGGGTTGGGCTTGACTTTGCAGTTCAATTTAACATTTACAAACAGGAGTGAAGATGATGCAGCTTTAATGAATTGGCCAACCTCTTGTGCAGTGAGGATGCACTGACAGAGAGCATGGGTAGTTTGAAGGCAGCTACTCTCAGGAAAATAGAATAAACTGAACTACTTTCACCAAGAAATATTAACAGTTGCATTAAATGAATTTAGGAGTTTGGGGTTTTCTGTGTATTAAGCAGCCTGAACTCAACAGCAGTAAAAAAAAAAAAACAGATGAAAGGTTTACTCCCCCTCCTCAAGTCATAGACTACTCTGTAAACAGATTGTAGGTTTTGCTTCTTACTCAAAATTTCTAGGAGTTCTGGTTTATTATTTTTTTAACTGAGGAATGAGTTGATTTACCCCTAAGGATATCCTGAGCACTGGAAGTACCACGGAGAGCAGCTCCACAGCTGTGCTGGACAAGTGCACACACTGTACTGAGCAGGCTGGCAAGTTTTTAAAATTACTTCCTTTTTTTGTTTTTACAGGTAGAATCAGTTCTAAAAAAATACAGCTGACTGCCATGTTGGTTTATTTATGAGAGTTATCTGACAAAAATAAAAACAAACCAAAAAAACCCCAAACCAAACTCATTCCAACTCACCATGATGAAACTAGGGTTGTTTCTGTTCCTCCAGCTGAAGGAGGGGACACTGATCTCTGGGACCTTCCCTGCATGCAGCACCTCACAAGCACTGTGGGTATGGCCACTGAGAACCAGGCGGGGCTGGAACCACCACAGCAGCTACAACACACCAGGGTCAGGCACAAAAAATGAGTCATAACTACAAAAATTGAGCTTAAAACCCTCTTTTTTTCTTAGAACCCTTCCTTTTTTTCTTAGAACCTTCCTTTTTTTCTTAGAACCCTCTTTTTTTTCTTAGAACCCTCTTTTTTTTCTTAGAATCCTCTTTTTTTTCTTAGAACCCTCTTTTTTTTTCTTAGAATCCTCTTTTTTTTCTTAGAACCCTCTTTTTTTTCTTAGAACCCTCCTTCTTTTTCCTTGTAAGGGAATGAAATTATGGAGATTCTAATATTCTCAAAGTGTTTTGTGTCAACTTCTGCTTTCCAGTAAGAGGTATGTTGACAGTGGAATATCAACCACACCCATTTGGCCCTCATTCCAAATGCTGGAGTTGGGTTTTTTTGGGCCATAGAGATCAGAAAAGCCAAGGTGAGAGGTTGCAGAGGACATCCCAGATAGAAAACCTGGGGTTTAGCACAGCAATCTATCTATCTATACACCTGTGTCCCCTTCCCACCCACCCACCAGTGCTCAGATCCCAAATAAATCAAACCTTCTGGGATGCTTCTTGGGACAGCACATCATACTTCTCTTTAAAGGGGATGTTCTTCTCCTCTGGAGGAGCAGAGTCTTCCCCACTGCATCCAGCGTCGCTCTTCCGGTAGAGAGGGTAATGCTGGGAGGAATTCCAGGCAAGGAGCAGTGGTTAATGACTCTGGAGCAGTAATTAAGACACTAAGGACATGCCAAGATGTTGCCTGAGCCCACCTCTAACACACCTGTAACAGGATGGGGGCTGAAGCTGGGAGCTTTTCCACATCACTGCATCTCTTCTTGGAATGATTTGGTCTCTAGGAATAAAAACAATCAATCCAGATTGTCCTCCCCGAGGGTACCCACTCAATAGCAGGGTTTTGAGGGGTTGGGGGATCTTGGTTTGGGGTTCTTGTGTGAAAAGCAGCTCCGAGGACAGAGTTTAAATACTGTCTATTTTCTTAGAGCCTTTTTTTAGAGTGGAAATGCTTTAATTCCCCTTCCTGAATACACTGTAAATAGGGTTGCACTTGCTCTGAAGGCAGAAAACAACCACAAAATCTCACTGAACAAGGTGAGAGAGATTTAGGGCACCCCAAAAGACAGGATCTAAAGCAGCACAAGATAAATCAATACAAATGCAGGGGTTATGTTGTATCTGAAGCCAAAGGGAGGGTTACAGGAGTTGTGCTGCTCCCTGGAACAGGAGAGGACAGCCCTGCTTGGTGGCACCACTGACAAGGAAGTTAACACCATGAACACAAAGCAACATGGGTCACAGTGACATGAAAAAGCTAAGGGGCCAGTGAGGAGAAGGATTTGCTGACAATTTGCAAGGTGAACTGGGCAGCCTGTTCAGCGCCTGACCACTCTTCCAGTAAAGCACTTCCTCCTAATGTCCAATCTAAACCTCCACACAACTTGAGGCCATCACCTCTTGTCCTGCCATTAGTTCCTTGGGAGAAGAGCCCAACACCAGCCTCACCACAGCCTCCTTTTAGGATGCTGTAGAGAGCAGTGAGGTGTCTCATCCTCCTCTTCTCCAAGCCAAAGATCCATGACAGACTCTTACCTGCAGGGAGCAGTTCAGCCTGTGGGAAAGCTCCGTGAGCTTGGCCTCGGAGGCGCGGCAGAGCGCGCAGCCATCGCCCTCCATGGCCACGCTGTTCACCAGGACAAAGCTGGAAGACACCAGGGACAGGGCAGAGAGGGCAAGAAAGTGACTGTCCCTCATGCACACATGTGGGATGAGCTTTGCTTTATAAAATACAAGCATCCCAAAGTAACAAGACAGCAGAATGTGATGGCTGCTGAACTGCCAAGCCATCAACCCTCTTTGGGTGCCCACACTACCCCTCTCTCTACATGGGAGGTTCCTTTATAATCAGACCTTAATGAGGTTGCCCAATTTACTGCTTGCTTGACTTGTTACTTCATGGTAACACCTCCAGAATTTTTATGTTACAACAACTTAAGTATTATTCTAATGGAACTCAGCCCACTAAGCTGAGTTGTGAGAGGAAGGAGAACTTGGTTCTCTTCCCCACACACATTTTAGACCTCAGAGACAGGATTTTAGACCTTCAATTTCTCAGAACTGAAAAGCAAACCAGCACTGCATCACCTGGCTACCCTGAACCACTCCCAGTTCTCACCTTCCATCTCTCTGCTCTGCTAGCTCAGCAATCACTACTCTAAACATTAAAAAAAATTAAATATACTCACTTTATTCCTTTCCGGGTGATGAGTTTCCCTGAAGTGAAGTTGAAAACCTTCTCAAATCGTTTCACCTTGTAAGCAGTCATTCTGTGACAGCAAAAATACAGCTGAGGTGAGAACCTGCCTTTGGCAAATAAACCTCACCCTACCAGGAGAGGTCCAGTTAATTCTCTCTTGGAGGATTTTCATACAAACATTGAATGGGTTGGGTGGGAAGGGACCTTGAAAGATCCAACCCCCTGCAGTGAGCATGTAACTATGGAACAGAACCAACCTGCACTGGCTACCCTCAACAAACCTCTTTCATACTTTGTAGTCTCACACAGAAAACAGGATTTTACTTGTCACAGAAGATTTCCCTGCAGATTTCAAATCAACCCTGAGCTTCTGCTCCAAGATCGAGTCAGTGGGAAGTTCACATGCACTCAGAGAAGCATAAAAGCAGCCTGAAAACTCTTCTAAATGTTATTCCCGGGGTGGGCTGTGCACAGACAGACACATTTCCAGGTCTTGCTCTAAATCACACTCCTTTCCAACTCAGTTATGATCAAAAACATCCCGTGTAAGCACACGAGAGGTCACTCAGACAGAACCAGTTGGTGTCCACATGCTGAGGTCTCATTCTTGGTGCCTGCACACTCCTTTCCCTGACAAGACTTACTCGTAGTGAAATCCAATGTCATGATTCCCAACCACAACCACCAGCTCAGTGGAAACTGGACACCTGAACATCTTCTGGAATCTCCTGACATCCTCTGCCCACGCCTGCAGAGCAAACACAGGAGTTCAGGCTGTTGGACAGTACCCAAGGGGATCACCAGGACTGGGTTTGGTAGCAGGGGGGCTATCAAGGTGGCTCCTGGGAGAAGCTGGACCCCACATTCTCTGATTTGATTGGTAATAAATCAAATTAATTTCCCCCAGTCGAGTTAGTTTTGCCCATGCTGGTCACTGCTGAGTGATCTCCCTGCCCTTATCTCAACCCATGAGCCTTTTGTTGTATTTTCTCTCCCCTGTCCAGCTGAGGAGGGGTCAGAGCAGCTTTGGGGGGCACCTGCTGCCCAGCCAGGGTCAACCCACCACAAGTACATCAAACAGAAGCACACAGTGAGATGTTTACATAAAAAAGAGGCAAAATTGTCAAGATACTACTAAAAATGAAGGGGAATCACAACATTTCAACCTGTATCTAAAGCACTAGAACATTCTACCAGCAGGACAACTGTCGTAATATTGAACAAAGCCTTGCATACCTAGTCTGCTTTCTTCTGTCATCTTCTCCTTCAAGAAATCCTCTGTTTTTGAAACAAGAGAGCTGCTGATGTCATACCTGAGGTGAGCTCCATTTTCCTTCATCAAAGGCATCTCCCAGAACAAAAACAATGTCTGGCTGCAGTAACCAGAGGGCAGTTTGGAAAGATCTCTCCATTTGCCATTCCCTGGAAGGAGAAGACAAGACACAGTCACCACCACCTGACTCCTGGATCCTCAGCTCTGAGCACACAAACTCATAGAAGTTGATACCACCTTGCTTATTTTTCATTACAATCCCATTAAACAGGAATTAGAGCAGTGAATTATTGCCCATTTACTAAGCTGTTGTTTCTGCAGCAGAAGTTGAGAACGTTCAGATCATGGTGGAATTAGTAGTTTTTTCAGCATTCTGCTTATTCTTCTTTTGCACTGAGGAAACAGGGTTTTATAGGCTTAGGATTGGATTATCTTTGGGTTTAAATGTGATTTTACTTCTGATTCTTCTACTACAGAGACAAATTTCTACCAGCTTCCTTATCTCTGTAATTAAATGTATTAACTATTGGGGCATCCAAGTTATCTGGCTCATTCTTCAGGCATTCTGTAACATAGTTATACCCTGGAAAAGATTCTCTGAGCCATCTAAAACCCATCAGATGGTCAGAAACCTCTAAAACCAAGCTAGAGATTATTCCAAAAAAAGGAATTATTACCTTCTTAGTTTATCCAGCCAATGTCCTTTGATTTCACCCAGCAGGTGGGTGTCAGCTAAGATGATGGCCTTCAGGACTGAAGGTGAATGTTCTTCACCCATGTCAGCTCCACCTTTCACTTGTGGCCATTGACATTGAAAAATCACCACATAATAAATGAAAAATTCACAGAAGAGGAGCACTGAGCTGACCAAGCACACAAGTTTCAGCAGGAAGCAGAGCTGCTTCTTCAAAGGAAGATTCTTCCCAGGAGAAATCAGCATTGCAGCACCACCATAAGACTCTCTCCCAATGGCTCAGGTTTCTCTCCAGTGAAAGCAGCAGGAGCTACTCAGAGGATCACATTGGGCTTGGGACCAGTGTGAAATCACTGTGGAGAAAGCACAAGATGAAATCTTCATTAAGGCAGCATTTCCTGGGGAAAGCTCCCAGTTTAAAGCCAGCCAAGATGAATCATAGAATGGTTTGGGCTGGAAGGAACCTTAAAATCATCTAGTTTCACCCCCCTGCCATGGGCAGGGACACCTCCCACTAGAGCAGGTTGCTCAAAGCTCCATCCAGCCTGGCCTGAACACATCCAGGGATGGAGCATCCACAACTTTTTGAGGAAACCTGTGCCAGTGTCTCACCATCCTCTGAGTGAGGAACTCCTTCCTTACCTCTAACTTAAATGTAAGGATCTTGGTGCACAAGGAGTTTTTAAAACTATACATTGAAAACACTCAGTAGGGGTCAAAGGTAGGTAAAGACAGAGCTCAGATGAACAGCAGCAAGAAAAAAAATCTCTTAGGATTATATGATCCCAGCCACACACAAACTTTCTGGCCCAAGTCACTCAACATGACTAAGCCAAATCAATAAATAAACCTTTAATGCAGCTCATTGCCATAATCTCCAAGAACCAGAAGCAATTCACCATCCCAGAAGGAGTTCACTGGAGCAGCACAGATAGAAGACTAGTAACTAACACTGCTTCATTTCTAACAAGGGGGAAACAAGAAAACATCTCAGCTTTGGAAACACTATGCCAAGATGAAGAGGAAAGAGGGAAAATGAGCCTAAGTTGGTGAGTTTATTGTATTTACTGATTTCTCCCACCTTGGACAGTTTTACCCAAACAGGGAGCTTGCCCCCTTTGAAAACACAGTGTTATTTTCTGCCATTTCAAAAGCTCACTTATTTTATTTTCAAACACAACCTTTCCCCATCACCACTACAAAGTGCTTACTCAACACAAAGAGCCATTAGTAGTCTGCCTCGTGTAACATTAATAATATGCCTTATTTAACATTACCATGGCTAATAGTTAATTGTGTGCAATTAAACCCAGTTTAGCAGGAGCAAGTCACTGGCCAGACATCACCATTTTTCCACAATACAGAGGAACTATACAAAAAGACTCATTAACTGCTTTAATATTCATCTTGTCTGCACTTTACCAATAAAACCCAACAAGATCTTGTTTGTACACCTCAAAACAAGGCAGGAGTAAAGCACAAGTGTCTGTTCAGATGCAGCAACATGGACAAAAAGCAGGTAAATAATTAAAATAGCACTTAATTTCACAAATGGATATGACCTTACCCTGCCCAAAATGCACCTACCCCAGAATCCAGACTTTGGTAGTCCTAGAGAGTCTCCTCTTCCAACAAAAATAGCATTAATTTGATCAGAAAAAGTTTAACTTGCATTAGACATGTAAAAAAACCCCAACTCTATAAAACAAAACAAAAAACCCTATGAATTTCTTATTCCCAACCTACACAAAGCTTAAAACAAATCAAACCTGTCATTTTGCTGTATTTATGCATTCTCTAGAAGCTTTTCATTACATTATATTTCAGCCATCACATTTTTTCAGAAGGTGTCCAGACAGCTACAGAGTGGAAGCAAAAACCCAGTGGAACAACAAAATAAATAAAATCTTCAGAAGTAAAATGATTTCATCAAATGAAAGAGGAAAAAAAAAAAAAAATAATCTTCAAGGCAAAGCTGCTGTTTTCAAAAGTCACAAGAAACACAATGGAAACCAGAGCTGGGAATTCCAACACATTCCCTGTCCTGCTGTGCTGCAAATGTGGAAGGAGCCAGAGGTCTCCTGTCTGCACCCCCAGTTTGAGCTCTCCTGATAAAGAGGAAAGGAGAAGAAGAATTAAATCAGAGAGAGCCCGTGAGGCAGGATGAGCTCAGCTCCTGCTCCTGGCTGGGAGGGCCCCTGGCAGAGCTGCCTGCCCAGGGCTGTGGCTGCAGCCCAAGGGAAAGCTGGAGCTTCACTGGAGAGCAGGCACAGGCAGAAGGGACCTGAGCCACCTCCTCCCAGGTGGGATGGCAAGGGCAAAAAGAGCTGTGGGAAGGCAGCCAGGCTGCAGGAGGGAGCTGTGGGTCAGCACAGGGAGCACTGCTGCTCCCAACACAGCTGGGGATTAAGGGTAGGCTGAAATCTGGTTTCTTACTAGAGCTTCAGGACCTGTTATGAGAAAAGGCCGAAGATCTCTCACTGTTTCTTGTTGTAAATGTTGCACTGAGCAGGGACATGTTCAACTATCTCAGGTTGCTCCAACCTCCCCTGCAATGGTTCCAGGGCTGGGGCAGCCACCACCTCGCTGAGCAACCTGGCACAGGCTCTCACCACCCTCAACAGCAACAATTTCTTCCTTCTCGCTAGGCTAAATCTCCCTTTTTTAGTTTAAAACCATCACCCCTTGTCCTGTCACAACAGGCCTTGCTAAAAAGATTGTCCCCATCTTTCTTACAGGCCTCCTTTAAGTACTGAAAGGCCACCAGAAGGTCTCCTTGGAGCCTTCTCTTCTCCAGCTGAACAACCCCTCAAAAATACTCAATTTTTTTGGCAGGGAACATCTTCTGATCTTCAGCAGCTGGCAAACAGCAAAATTCTGCTGGTCACAATAATTTTATATTCACTCAACACAATCACATTCTTCAGGCAGGGGAGAATTAACCTTGACCTGTTCCTCACCTCCATGCTTTAAGAACCATTCTGCACAACATTTAAAAACCAGCCTGTGGACAAGGACAATTACCAATTAATTTAATAACTCCACCAAAATTTAAACACTTTAGAAGTATAAACTTACACCACAAAACTGGGGAAGAAAAAAACCCCTCAAGTGATGAGTACTCAAAACCCAAAGAAATTTGATGCTTGCTTTCCTCCATCTCTGCTCAGAACATTTTCCAGCTTTAGTTTACAAGTGAGCCAAGAATAAAAGAAAGGAAACCTGATGCAATGGTCTCTGCTCCTTCCAAACCCTAAATCTTTCCTTCATCCACAAATTTTAACTTCTTCTTGTGTTTAAACTCCAAGCAGGGATTGAGCATTTTTCTTGGGAGAAAGCCTTCTGTAATAATTTAATGATGGAATTAATTTCTGTCTGCCCTGGCACATTCTTAGGGCTGAAATTCATCAAGACTGAAATCTACACTTTGATTTTATATAGTTTACAGAAAAGTGGGGAAATTCTTCACATTAAAAGACAAAGATTCTATTCTACTCCCATAAACACCCACAACCATGTATTTTACAAGCATGAAAGAGAGAGGGTTTGAAACTTGAACTTATCCAGACCAGAGTTTATTTTAAAATCACATAAACAAAAAAACCAAAGGCACAGAACACAAAGTCAATTCAGAGCAGCCTCTGTCATCTCGAGGTCACATTATTGAATCCATAATATTAGCAAAAATCTGGTACTACATAAGCTATGGTAGGTTTAAATGTTGTGGTGAGTATAAAAATAAAATATGTGGAAAATCTACTTGCCATTGAATTAATCAGTAGCTAGAGATGTGCTGTGAAAGGCAGCCCATACATGACACTGATTTGTTTCAAGCACTTCTCATACTGATTATTCAGCTTCACAGACTCCTGCACAGCATGCTTCAGATCTTCCACCTCCTCAAAGAAATCCTAGAAAAGCCCCAAAATATCCACCTTGAAGTTGCTTTCAAAGACACTCTCAGTCAGAGCAAGTCAACATTTCAGCTGTCCCCAGGTTCAAAGCACTTTCTGTGTTTGTTAATATATGGTTATGCAAACACAGCTCCAGTGAGGTGCAGCCACCAACCAGAACCTTAGGTAATCATTTCAAACCTTGCCCAAGCAGAATTCATGTCACAGCCTCAAATACACTCTAGGGATAGGAAAAAAACCCCAAATTTGAAGATCTGAAAGTGGTAAGATGATAAAAAAAAAGACAAGTGAGGAGATTAAACTGAAGAGGAGGATGTCAGCATGTGAAGAAGGCAACACTGAAGAGGCTAAGATGGAAAAAGGGATACCAGAGATAGACCTAGAAAGATATACATTATTTTTAGACCTTCACACCTTTGTAAATTGCTAGTTTAGAAACTCAAGTGCAACTACATTTTGTTAATTAATGTCCTACTTCAGAGTGGGATCTGTTACTTGTGACTATACTATGTTAAAATGTTTGATTTTCATTCAAGAGGGTGACATTTAGGATGGGTTCAACTTGAGAGAGCCTAAAATGGGCTCAGATAAAAGCAGTTTACAACAAAGGAGGGACTGAAAAAGAGCCATGAGAACAAAACATGAGACAGTCCCATAATAAAGTCATAAAAACCAGACCCTTTTGGACTTATTTAATGTCACCCTACATGGTTTCAGGCTCTCATCTGGATCCTTGCATAATTATCCCAGAATTAATAACTTAGCAAGTAGTTCTAGCTACCTAATTCAACCAGAGATAAACTCAGCTCCATGGAAATAAACTTCATGTATTAAAAATATCAATGGCCCATGGATTAAATGGAGCTATGGCTCAATGTCCTGCAAGGTTCACATCTCCTCAACTATCCCCATGGTACTCCTGGAATGAAAACTAGTGTATTATTTAGCTTGTGAGAAAAGATTAGAAAACAGCTTCCCCCCCCCAAATAATCTAAAAATCCAACACAAGACTTGAAGAATGAGCAAAAAACCCACAATTTAAACAAGTTTGTTGCTGAAAGTGGAATCTTAGGCCAGTACCTTAAGCTGAGTCCTCTATGGATCTCTTCATCTTCTCACATAATTTCAAGAATTACCAGATTTTCACACTCTTACCTTCTACACCTATCAATCTATCACAAAAACTTCCAAGCCCTCCCCAAGCTTAAAGTTGTCAGAGGTGTAACTTTGGTAGGTTTGAGTTCAAAAAGAAAATAGTTTTTCCTCTCACTGACATCATGAAGTAATAGAAGTGACCATTCAAAAAAATATTTGAATTATCTCTGCAAATGTCCACTGGAAGGAACTGACACTGCTACCAGCAGTTACAGTTTTAATGTCATAACCTGAAGCAAATAATCTCTCATGAAGGAAAATAAATTGTCCAAATACACATCAAAAAAAAATCCACAAGAAAACCCATGATTAAAACATCATCATCATCATTTTATCTATTATAACAATATTATATATTATTATCACCATCATTATTATTATCATTATTACTATTATTCCTCTTCCTTAGCTAAGCAAGTACTATAGGGCCTTGATGTTTCAAGGACTCATTCATTTCCATTTCTTTCTCAGAAAGCTATAAATAGATTTTTTTAATGCATTTTGCCTGATGAAAACATACATTCAGCCTAAAAATAAGTTTCAGTGCAAGCAGAGAAGTTATTTTTTTCCAAACCTGATCTACTCTCCAACTTGTCCTAAAATAAATTACCTTGTCTAATCCAGCTAATTCATTTTTCAGTGCTCTCCTTTCTGTGGACAACTTGTCATTTTCTTTCTTCAGCTTTTTAATCTCCTTCAACAATAGCTCTACATTCAAATAAAAAATACAGACTTGAAGCATTAGAGTCAAGCTCCCCCTCACATGAATCATCTCACAGCTAAAGAGCTGCCTACGTTTGGGGATATTAGAAAATTATGGTTCTGGTTTCCAGGGTTCTTTTTTCATGGAGTGATTTATCCTTAAGAATGGGCCCAGGATCTGTCAAGTGGATAATCTGCACCTACCAGATTCTTAGAACATGGGATTATTTTACTTTAAAATCCAGAAAACATCCATCACATTCCTCAGTTATCTTTTTGTGACTTAGGAGAGGGCCACATTAGCCCTTGTTGGCAGCACAGCTCCTGAAAGTTACACCTACATTATATCATCTCTTCAATCTCTTAATTTGTGGATTTACTTGTGAGGCTCAGCTCAGCGTTGTCTGGGTTTGTCCCACATTCTAAGGCTAAAATAAAGTCCTTTTGGGAGTCAGTGTCTGAAACCCAAAGAAGGGAGCAGCAAATGTCATCACCAAGAGATCTGCAGGAACAAATGATGAACAGCACTGAAGACAGGCACCCACTCCCACCCATGATCACCCCAACACACCCAGTTCAGGACAAGAGAAAAGGCAGCAAACACTTGTTTTATCACAAACAAATGCAGGGCTGGACCCACAGACAAGAGGTTGATTACGAGATGCCATTTTTACACCACAGGTATTCAAAAATGAAAAATGTTTTGGATTCTGCTGGTTGAAGTAGAAGGAATAATCCAGAGTGTGCCTCTGGATCAGAAGTTAAATGCATCCTGATGGGTGTATTCAAGGAACATCACCAGAATTAACTGTACCATTACCTAAATATTTGCTGCAACAGGATTCCTTTTTAGGAAAGTCCCTGTGGGATGGGACTTCTCCCTCTGGGGTTCCACTTCTTTTTCCAGAAGCAGCCCTAGTTTTTTTCCAGGAACCTTTTCTACATTCCAGTTGCTCAATCCTTTGCCTCTGCTCTCCAAGATTATGCTCTAGCTCTTTAATTTTTATCTGTCAAGAGACTAAAGATTTTTTAAAACACATAGAACAGACACAGTTCAACTGAACAAAACCAGAAACACATCCTGAACTCAAACCTAAAACTGATGACTTAAAACTACGTTCACCCAAAGGGCCCGAGAGGAGAGAAAAATAGAGCAAGTGAAGCTTTGCATATATCAGAAGTGTTCTAAAAACATCTGCCTCTCAGCACAGGCTCACAAGAGAGTGTAAATCAACATGCACAAAGATATTAAACCTTTCTGCACAATAAAGTGTATTTTTATGGCAGTGACTGCCCACTTGTAAGAAGAAGTACATATAATCCAAATCCTAATGGGTATTAATTTACAAACAAACAAAGCACATGTCCCAGATTCCTTGAAGGAAATTAATTATAGAATCATGGAATGGTTCAGGTTGGAAGGACCTCAAAGATCATCTAGTTCCAACCCCCACTAGACCAGGGAACTACAGACTATTGACCATTATCTCAGTGGCCCTGGAAACAAAAATGAGTCTAAAAAGAAAAATGTGTCTCATTTTTGTACAAATATAAGAAATCCTCCCTCAAAGCTTGTTTGGCTACTTGCTACCATCACCTACAAGTTCTACTCACAGTGAGATTTTTAATTGCTTCTGTTTGCTCCTGGTTTGCTTTGATTGCTTTAACGTAACGTTTCTGGAGCTGGTTGTACATCTGGAGCAGTCTACAACAGAGGAAAGGCATCAATTGCAATAAAATATGAAAGCCAAACAAAGGTTTATCCTTTGTGAGGTACAACAGACACCCCACAGAGACCACTGGACTGGGGCTGTGCTGTAGAGACTGGTAACAGGAAGATTATAGATGGGTGTGAATGAAGTGATGAGCAACACAGAAAACACCAAAAAAACAGCAACAAATGTTCTGTATTGATGGCAAAGAGTCTTCACCCAGCCAGATGAGGACCCTGCTGGTTTTACCCAGCCCATGAGGCCATGCTCTGATTAAACCTCAGAGCAAGTCACTCACTGATGGAAGACCTACAGACCAGAAACAGGAGAATGGCAACAACTCTGAACCATGTCACACATTCCTCTCCCCGTTAGCACAATGGGAAGAGTAAAAGGCTGCTCCTAAAAGACATTAAAAAAGTGTCTTCTGAAACTAATTTCTTGCCACCAACCAAGAACCCACAATGAGGACTCAAGAGGCAGCATCACCAGCTTGTTGCACAAAACATCTCCTTGCTTCTGAGTGTGTGGGGGTGCTTGAACCAAAAGGAGCAGGAATTGCCTCTATTGTTACAGATCCACTGGAAATCTTGCACAAGAAGCAGCCTTTGGAAGAACAGGGCAGCCCATTTATTTTAAAATAAGGTCATACAGGGATGAACCAACATTTTATGTAGCATGTCTAGTTGTTAGCATGTTTCAATACATAGTTTCTCAAAGCAAAAATGCATCTTTTGCATTGAAAGAGCAGTTAAACAATTTATTTCTAGCATCTACTCACAAACTATGGTAAGTAAAGGCTCATTTCTAAAATTAATTAGACTGAAGAGTAAAATCACTTCCCTGGCTTATTTTGAAAACAGGTCCAGCCTATAAATTTTATCTATACATAAAACTGAGGTATAAAACTGAACTAAGGATGCTCCCACAAAATAGAAACTGAAATTAGGTAATTCTAGGTTAAAAAAATATTTAAAAGATCACGTGTGTGCACAGGCATATGAAGGAACTTCCTTGGCTTGTTCAATTTTTCTCAACAAAAGATTTGAGATATAAATTCATTTTATTCTTTGTTTAGTGCCATGTTCAAGTTCAGTCTAAGATTCAGTATTTAAAATGTAAATAAAATGACCTTCTGTCCTTTCAAAGGCTGAAAGTTGCTTCCATAGCAAAAATTCAACTAATTGAACCATTTTCTGTACTACAGAGAGGAATTAATTCTGTGAAGAAGCAGCTTCCAAGAACTCACCTGCCACTGTCACCCTCTAGAATAAGCTCCTCCTTGTATCCACCCTTGTGCTGTAGGTGGGTTTCTGTTTGCACTTGGACACTTCATTGAAACAAACACAACAGCTTAATAAATTTACATTTCACAACTTTAACTGGATCAAACAAAGCAACTGAAAAAAGGTGAAATGACTTTTTGGCTTGATTTTACAGTAGAGGTTTCCAGACAGGATCTTAAAGGCACCAAAAACTAAAACTAAGCTGAGAGTTTTCATAAACAGGTACTTCAGCCCTGGCAGGGCACTCTCCAAAACACCAGCACTAGAGTTTTCCAGGTCCTAAAGTCCCAGTTTCCCATCTTTTAAAAGCCATTGATGCAATTTAACCATCTTTCTACTGTTTGGTGGAAAAACAGCCTGAAATTCTTTGCAGTCAGAGAGAGATAGGAGAGTGGATAAGTAGAGGGATCAGTGATATTAAAACTGTTTATTTCACAGCAGTTAATTTTGTACAAGCTGCCCCCACCATCCTTTGTCCCTTTACATGCCTCCAGCATCCTCCATCCCCAGACAGCCCCTCAGAACACCCAGAACCCTCTGAAGATCAAGGTAAAAGCCCTGAAAAACTGGCACAAAAAGGAATGTTTGGCAATTCTTACTCTCTGCTTGTGACACAGTCACGCATCCACTGCTGCACATGCACTTTTCCTTGGATCTGACCCAGATTCTTTTCTAGCTCCTTGTTTTTTATGTGGAGCTTTTTCAGCTTCTTGACTAACTGCTCATTTTCATCACTGAGCTGAAAAGGAAGGGGATTAAAAAAGAAAAAAGCAAGCAACACTTTCAGATCAAGTATTCATTAAGCTGATAACACTTCAGATTAAAATTACCTCTCTAAAGTTTCACTCTGCTTATCTGAAACTATATATAGAGATACAAAAAGATTTATAGATATATAAAGGAAAATGGCAGGAAAAATAACTGGCTTCAAACTTTATGAAGGAGGGACTAAAACACAATTTCTTCAACATATATATTAGAGGCTTCTAATGTAACTTCATAATTCATTAGCGAATGATAAGAAAAACTGGGTTTGGATTTAAAAACAAATAAATCAATAAAATGATTTTTAAAACAATTTAAATAAATAATAAAAATAATAAAATAAACAATAAATGGAGGCTTAGAAGTAGATGAGGGGGGTTGGAACTAGATGATCTTTGAGGTCCCTTCCAACCTTGACAATTCTATAAATCACAGAGGGACAAAACCTACAAGTTTTCAGTACTTCTAAACTCTAAACACCAGCTCTGCAACTAAGCTCGTATTTGTTTTAGCCTCACCAAAGCTGAAAGACTAAACTACAGCTGCATTAGTGGAATTTCTTGCATTGGAAAAGCAGTAAAAACAATTTATATGTAGCATCAGCTCACAACCTATGGTAAGTTGTGGCTTATTTCTAAGACCTGTTAGACTGAAGAGAAAAATCACTTCCCTGGCTTATTTTGAAAACAGGTCCAGCCTATAAATTTTATCTATACATAAAACTGAGGTATAAAACCCGAGCTAATCACCTCACCCAGCAGCACCTAATCACACCTATCACCCAAAACACACCAAACGCGACTCACTATCGTGCCCTAACCTAGAGTATTAAATAAAACTGAAGCTATCGACTGATATCCAGCCACGAGGGGGACGATCAGCTCCCGCAAGCTGCTCTCAGCGGGAGCTCTGCCCCTGAAGGCAAAGACAGGCCCGGCCGAGCCCAGAGCCGCTGTGCCCGAGCGCTCCCGGGCGCTCCCTCCAGGCCAGGCCGGGGCTGAGGGGCCTTCCCCCGGCCCTGGACGGAAGGGACCCCGGCCAAGGGCCGCACTCACTTGCAGACACTTGTGGACGGCGGGCAGGGCCATGACACCGGGCCCGCCTCGGCCGGGACACCCCGGAGGGGAAGCGGGCCCGTCCGCGGCCCCCTTCGAACGCACCCGCCGCCGCCGCCGCCACGGGGCGACCGCGCCGTGGAAGGACCCCTGGGATAGCTGCCGTAGTCACTGCCTGACAGCGCTCTCAAGCAGGCAGATAGGCCACCAAAGCACACCCGGATAGGCTCCTAATGGGGGACGTCATAAGCTAGCGACTGCCCCCGGCCAAGGCCCCCGCCCTGGCCCCGCCCCTCTATTGCCAGGGAGACGGCAGCAAGCGGAGCTCCGGCCGCTCCCCCCGTGCCGGGGCCAGTCGGGCCCGATCCGCACCGGGACCGGCTGCTGTGAATCGCGGCCTCCGGAGCCAGCGGAGAAACACCCGCTAGTACCTTTTAAACACCAGTGTCCTCCTGGGCTGATTCCCAGCAGCGTGGGCAGCCGGGCAGGGAGGGGATTCTGTCCCTCTGCTCTGCTCTGAGAACCCTCTGCAGTGCTGGGGCCAGCTCTGGAGTCCTCAGCACAGCAGAGACTTGGAGCTGGTGGAGCGGGGCCAGAGGAGGCCCCAACAACTCCTGTGCCAGGTTGCCCAGAGAGGGGGTGGCTGCCCCATCCCTGGAACCATTGCAGAGGAGGTTGGCCGGGGCTCTGAGCAACCTGAGATAGTTGCAGATGTCCCTGCTCAGTGCAGGGGGGTTGGACTAGATGGCCTTTAAATGTCCCTCCCAACCCAAACCATCCCATGATTCTATGATAAATTGTCTTTAGCTTTATTCACAATTTTATTTTCTGTGAGTAGCAGATACTGAGCAGGAGTGAGGACCCTGCCTGGGATGGGTCCTCAGGGACACATCTGTACAGCAGCACACACCAAGCCATGGCACAGGCTGTCCAAGCACTGCCCCCCAGGCAGGAGATAACACGGTGCCTGCCACTGCCCAGCATCCCCAGTGTTTGGGTACTTGCTGGGTTTGTCTCTATTTTTGGTATTCTGCATATATTTTTGGCAGTCCAAGCTGGAGGGCACACAGGCGGGACACTCATGAAGGACTAGACCTTACAGATAACATTCCAAGAGAAGTTACTCAGCAAGATCCCCCATCCCAGCAAGACTGACCCAAAGCAGTGCTCATGGGCTGCTGGGCTTTGTAGGCTTCTTACTGGCAGCCCAAAACCTTTCCTGTTTTTCTCTCAAAGTCCCAAATCTAAGCCTCATTTTGTTCTTTGCACCTCCTGTCTTTGTATAAAATCACAGAATCATTTAGGTTAGAAATGACCTCCAGGGTCATCAAGTCCAACCTTTGTTCAACATCTCCCTGACCCCCAGACCATGTCCCAAAGCTCCACATCTACTCGCTTGTTGAACCCCTCCAGGGATGGGGACTCCACCCCCTCCCTGGGCAGCCTGGGCCAGTGCCTGACCACTCTTGCAGGAAAGAATTTCTTCCTAATGTCCAATCTAAACCTCCCCTGGTGCAGCCTGAGGCCATCACCTCTTGTCCTGTCATGAGTTACTTGTTGCCTCTCTTGTTCCTTCCATCTTTTTTTTTGGTGTAAACCATTGCCAGATGCCACCACCTCCTCCACCTTGAGCCACCGTTTTTGGGAGGAACCACTCCTGGCAGGGAGGAGCTGAGAGCAGCTCAGTGCTGCCTACTGAGAGTCTACAACTGACCTCACACAGGGTCACCCGAGGCTGCCACTGGGAACCGTGCGTGTAATCAGATCAGGGCAGGTGCTGAGCACCTCCAGCTCCAGGGCACAACCCCAGCATCACCTCCTCCTCCTCCACTATCCACCCAGATCAGCCCATCACCCACCTGCCCTGCTCCCTGCACTTCACACGGGGGTCACAGCACCAGAGACAAGCTGCTGAGCTGAGGATACACCAGATCCAACCCCAGTGTGTGTGGGAGGGAGCGACCTGCCCGTGCCTTCAACCACTGCCAGAAATCCTCTGCCTGGGAAGATTTCTGCTTCAGCTCCAGAATTGCAGGAGCAGCCACACAAGGTTGTTAACTCTTGGGGCTCCTGGCGAGTCACCTTGTCCCAAAATAGCCTGGCAACAAAACTGCTGCTTTCATCAGCAGCTAACGTGGAATCAATTGGCCACGGGCAGTTCACAGCATGAAAATCAGGAAGTCACTAGGTGGTAAAAATACAGCTGGATCAAACTGGCTACTGTAGCAATAAAATAAGAGAAAATAAAATAAAATATACAATATAAAATAAAATATAATAAAATATAAAATACAATAAAATATAAAGTAAAGTAAAATAAAATAAGATAAAATAAAATGGTATAATACCAGCTTCAGAGAAAGGGAACCCCCATTTTCAGATAGGGTTGTAATAAGCTCAATACTACTCAATATGCTCAGTAATAATTACTCAGTTCTGTTTTATCCAGTGCAAACCTCAAGTGAGGTCCTGGGGAGTCTAGAAAACAGGATTAAAAATCACATGAGGAAATAAATAGAGAGTATCAAGAAGGGTTGAAGTAACTGTGTGTGTTTAGTCCAGAAAATGGAGCCTGCCAAGAATCTTTGAACCGACTTTATCTCTGGTTGTTGTAAAGGATGGTGATAACTGTCTCCATGTCCTCTGGAGGAGGATGAGCAGAAATAAAGTTGTTTTCCAACAAAGATTATTTCAGTTGGAGGACGGGGGAAATCTTCATATCAAAAATACACATTGTCCTCCCCCACTAGAATTTTTAACAAAAGGTTCAGAGGCTGATCAGGACTGACTTTGGTATATCTAATACTGCAGCAAGCAGACAAAAAATAATTTTAAAGCTCTTTTTAGGCCAACATTTCAATTGGCTAGGACTTAAAATTCCAATGGTACCCAGGTGTTTGGGTTGGGTTTGGTTTTTTCAAAATACTATGGGTGGAGCCATAAAACAAACAGAGGAGGAAGCACAAAAGGATTAATTCAGAGCTTCTGAAGAAACCAGTGGGCATGGAAAGGGCAGCAGAGAACAACCTCAAAAGGCCAGAAGTAGCAGAGAGAACAAGCCCATGATATGCCTTGGGTGATTCTCAGGTGTGAAAGCTGCAGATGCTGTTTCCTGAACTCTTCTACAAGCACAACAACCAGTTCTAGGCACCCAGGAGTTGACAACAATGCAGAGTTTTTAAGACCCAAATATTTCCACAACTCAACTGTTAGCAGTAGAATATCTTCTCTATTCCAAAGGCTGGAAAACAACACACAGAGAAGGTGGGAAATGAGCCAACAGAGCTACAAGGGAAACAAGAATTCCCAATTTCTGACCTAGAAACTGAGCCAGGCAGCCCCTGTCCTGCTTTTCCAAGGCTGGCATGGGAATTGAAGATAGATGGAGGAAGGAGACAGCAGCCCAGCTTCCCAGCCGTGCAGCCAGACCTGCAAGGACCTGGTGGGACATTCAGATTTCATCAAACAAGTGCTGCTCTTTTACCAGCTATAAAACCTCTCACTGCAGTGAGAGAGATTGTAATTGTAATAAAACATTACAACTGCACTAAACTACTATGATATTGTAGTAGCTTGCACAACCAAAGAGTTCATCATCTGGGTTATCTCTTAGAGACAGACTCAAACTTCATTCTCCATCAGCTATGGATAAAAGCTTTAGGGAAAAGGGCCAGAGATGGTAAACAACAATTTTATATGAGTAATCCAATATAATCCCATGCTGGGTAAAAAGGCCATCTGCCCAGATTCCCACTGAAGGGCTTTAATAACAGCCCAGCAAGCCTCTGGCTGTCACAGTGAGGAAATGCTCTTTCACACTCGGGCTAATAATTCCAAAAGATTACTTCCTTTTGCTTTTATTTCCCTCCCCCCTCCTCTCTGTTTTTATTAAAGCTATTAGCCACTTACCCTCCCGTTTAATTCCCTATTAAGAGATCATCCATCAAGCTCGTGAAGTGACAAGGAAGACATCTGGGGATTGCAGGTCGATGGCCAGATAGCTACAGAGAGGTCACCCTCCCCCTGCCAAAGCTACGGTGGATTTTATTGCATCACTGCAGCACAAAATTGCTGTTGAAGAAGAGAGTGGCAAATTACCAGCTGAGGGGGAATTAAACCCATTGCAGCAGCAGCTTCCCCTGCTTTTCACACCACAGCAACCCACAGGCTTCACACCCTGGGAGGGAGGGAAATCATAGAATGGTTTGGGTTGGAAGGGACCTCTAAAGGTCCTCTAGTCCAACCCCCCTACAAGTGGCAGGGACATCTCTACCTAGGGCAGGTTGCTCAGAGCCACATCAAGCCTCACCTTGAATGTCTCCAGGGATGGGGCCTCCACCACCTCTCTGGGCAACCTCTTCCAGTGATCAACCACCCTCCTATTAAAGAACTTTTTCCTAATGTCCAACCTAAATCTCCCCTTTTCTAGCTTAAAACCATCACCCCTCATCCTATCACTACAAACCCTTGTGAATAGTCCCTTCCCTGTCCACACCTACAATCCGTTTTCTGCTCTGAGGTCAGAGGGAGCAGGTTCTCCCCTCTGAGGGCAGGAGGCCTGACCTCTGCATGGATGTGGCTCAGGAGGACCCAGCCAGAGGAAGCACTGGAGAAACACCAGTATTTCAGGCTCATCCAGGACGGGATTAAACACGTGGGGGGTGTGTAGGTTACAAAAGGCACGGGAGAGGAACCGGCGGGGTTATGAAAGATCAGAGGTTACAAAAGACCTTATGAAAGATGAGCCAGGAGCCTGATCCAGCCAGGCAGAGAGAAGCCTCGACCTGCTCAGGGGTGAGTGGGTGCTTAGAACCACCCAGCAGCTCACAGGAGAAAGCTCCACGCTGACAAGGATCAGGCTTTTTGGAAGCTCAGGCTTCCAAAAACTTCAGGAGTAAGAGAACAGTCACCAACTAGGAGAATGATGAAGAGAAAAATCACCATCTGTTTACAGGCCTTACAGGAAACTGTATTTAATTTTTTTTTTTATGCTTTCAAAATACTCGCCACAGCCACTGATTTTCTAAGAAGTATTATTTCTAAGATGTATTATTTCCTAGCTTTTTAGTTGTTTTAAATCTTCAGCCTGCACGAGCCACAGAGCTGGAAGGAATCCATAAAAACCAAGCTGATATTTTAAGCCTCTCAAGTTCAGCCTCCAGTGATCACTTTACTAATATTCTACCACCAGGAGACAGGGAAGGTTGGGGAAATTTTTACCAAGCCAGATGGAGTCGCTTATTTTCCACATACCACTCAAACATCACGTAAAGAGAGGATTTAGTCCTGCTTAATCAATTATTGAGAGCATTTCCCCCACTTTCACAACAGTATTTCTCTGTGCCAGTGATTTTCTATAATTCAGTGAGGACATTTCTACATGCTGCCCACTACACTATGGCTCACACTGCCCTGTCTTGATTTAAAACACGAGTTAAACAGACCTTTCAATGCCCCCGTGGCAGCCAAATAAATCACAACAAACCCCTGGGCACTGCAGCAGACCTGAGACACGTAGGAGGGAACCATCTGCTCTACCTCAGAACCATGTCTAGGTGGTTTCAGCAAAGGCACGGGCTCTTACTGCTGCCAATTCAGTGACTAAAACTTCCTCTTTCAAGGAAAACCAAAGAAAACACTTTAACTGTGGTCCGAGATGCTTCCTAGAAAGCAAAGCTGTAAGGATTTCTTATTTAGCAAAGTTAAAGCTGTTTTTGAATATGTTCACCTGTCTGCCCCAGCACAGAAATGCTCCAGGGAAGGTCCTGAGGTCACCTCAAGCTACACTAAGCATGGCATCAATAAAAAACACTAATTCTAAAACCTGGAGGAAAACTGAGATTAAAGAAGACTCCAGAGAAATTCTGTTCAACTCTATTCCAAATCAACTTACATGTTTGTGGGGTTATTGCACTTAAAACTCATCTGACATCAGGACAGAGCTGATGTGGGGTAAGAGGAAAATCAGAAGAATCATCAGAAGAATTGGCAAAGGTTTGTTGACAATTTCTTCAAACAAATTTTCATAGTTTCATACTTTAACCAAGCTTCTAAACTTCAGGTATTAGCTAATTCCCTTTCTCAGGGTTACTGCTTTTTTTCTGATTGAAATGGGGACTAGAAAACGTTTTGCTAAGTAGCCCAACAGCCTCGCTGCCTTTGTGGTAGCCACAGCCACAGCTCAGAAACTGAAAGAATGAAGTTGAATTCTTGCAGAGCAATCCAGTCTGAAAAACATCTGTTATTTTTGTGAACCACATATGACATGAGTGTTGGGTGCATGAAGAAGAGTGTGGCCAGCAGGTCAAGGGAGGTTCTCCTCACCCTCTCTGCCCTGGTGAAGCCACATCCTCCAGTTCTGGGCTCCTGAAGTGCTATGAACTTTTCTTCATGCAAATATGGTCCCCACTAAATCATCTCTCTTCTAGCCTGGAAACTCCACAGAAAACGAAACCCTCGACCACAAAGCAGGTGCTGAAAGACAGTAACAAATCCCAGACGTTGGTAGATCAAGTGGAACGCGTTGGTCACCACACGCTTTAATTCCCAAGCACTAACAAGCTGATGAAATTAAAAATCCAAACAGCACTTCCACTCCGGGGGACGCTTTTCCTACAGTTTTTCCCCGTTGCCGACTCCGGCTCTCAGCGCTACCCCCAGGGCCCCGGGACCGCCCGTGGCTCCCGGCTTCGCCCTCGGCCACGGCGCACAGACCCTGGGGGCCGCCCCGGGGGCCGCCCCAGGGGCCTCTCGGGGCTGGGGCTGATACCGGCTCCTTATCTCGGGAGGAACCAACAACGCCCCAACCCCGGGTCCTGCCGGGGGGCCCGGCCGCCTGACATGGCGCCTCAGCGGTGCCCCGGCCATGGCGGCGGGGCGGGCCGGGCC
>VYZX01029694.1:85256-158112 GCA_013401335.1 Brachypteracias leptosomus
CGGCCCTCCCCGCCACATCCTGCCCTCAGCGGCGCGGCCTCGGCGCTCCTCGGCTCCCACCTCCCTCCGCCTCTCCCCGGCCCTTCTCCGCCCTCACCCCCCCCTTCCCCGCCCGCCCCCGGGGCTCACCTAAAGCCGGCGCCCAGCAGCCCGCCTTCCCCATCGAGCGGCCGAGCCCGCCGGGCCGCCTCCCCCCTCCGCTCCGCTCCCCTCGGTGGGGCGGCGCCGGGCCGCGGAGTGACAGCGGGAGCCCGCCCGCCCTCTCTTCCCTCCTCCACGACCGCTCCTCGGCGGGGAGCCGGGCCCCCCGCGCCCCCCGGGCCCTGCTTCTTCACCGCCGCCGCTATGAAGCCGTGCGAGGAGGAGGAGGAGGAAGCGAGGACGGCGGCAGCGGCGGCGGCCGGCGGCGGCGGGGACCCCTGGAAGGAGTGCGTGGAGGTGGCGGTGCAGCTGGCGCTCCGCGCCGGGCAGGTGAGCCGAGACCTCCGCCCCGCTCCCGCCTGGGACGGGGCTGCGGAGGGGCCCGGGGATGGGGCTTCCCCGGGGATGGAGCATCCTTCTGCTGGGCGGTGCGAGGAAGGGCCGTGGGGACACTCGGCTGCGGAGGAGGAGGAGGAGGAGAGCGGCAGGGCTCGGCAGCCGGGCCGCCGCCGGAGCCCTCGGCCGCTTCCCTCGGCAGCCGGACCCCATCCTTCGGGGGACCCCTTCTTCGGGGGCTTGCATCCCTCAGGGGACCCCATCCACGGAGCTTGCTTCCCTCAGGGGGCCCCATCCTTCAGGGGACCCCATCCACGGAGCTTGCTTACCTCGGGAGACCCCATCCTCGGGGCTTGCATCCCTCGGGGGACTCCATCCCTCTGGCTCCACTTCCCTTGGGGATTAGATCCCTCTGGGATCATATTCCTCGGGGATTGTATCCCTCCAGACCCCTTCCCTCGGGGTTTCTTCCCTAGGACTGCATCCAGGACAAGGAGGCACTTCAGGTCACATTTATTTTGTGACCGGGAGTATTTTTACTGAAATTAAAAAAAAAAAAAAAGGGAAAATTTGTCAGTGTGAAGGTGCTTTAGTAACTTTCTCAAATATACATCAAGTGTTTATTCCTCTGCTGTGATGTTTTGGAGCGTGCTGTGATGCTGAGGTTGAATTTACATGCGATGGAGGGTTTGTGCCCTGGTGCATTTATCCAGAAAATTGTGTATTTACACATTACATTTGGGTTTGAGCAGCTTGTGCAGAGAAAAACAATGTCGGGGGGCAGGGAGGGGGAGGTGTCTTCCTGTTATATATATATATATGTGTGTGTATATATATACTAGTGTCTCCAGAGTGACTGAAATTCACTTGTTGGAGATAAATCAGCAGTGGTAGCTTATTAAAGACCCATGTTTCGACACAGCAGGTTAGTCATCTCAGGAGACATCCTGGCCTCACTGAGCACCAGCAAAACTTCCACTGGCTCTAACAGAGCCAAGAAATGGGATCAGCAGATTGCTCAGATGAGAAATTGGGTAAAACACAAACTGCAGCAATGTGTATTTCTCTCCTGCTTCCATTCTGCTCTGTTTTGAAATACCCTTTGTATCTGTACACTATGATTTAAGGAGTCCCCTTTTCTATCTTGAGTCCAGGACCTGCAGTTTTTCCTTAATAAATGTAATTAAACATGTTTTCTCCTTAGTAGAAGACACACACAAAGATGAACAGAATGCCAGAGGAGAGGAGATTTGGTTTAGTAATACAGGGAATAAATGGATAATCCAAATCAGGATGACAGGTCATGCTCTCACAGACTCTCCAAACAGGAGTTTCTCCAGCATACTCACCCTGCCAGCCATTTCACAAGAGGGACTTTCATGACTTGCTCAAGCTTCCACACCTTATTTCTCAAAATATCAATTTGTGAAGACAGCTGTAACCATCTCCAGCCATTTGAATCGCCCAGAAGATCACAGCAGAGCATCTTGTCCTGGAAGAAATAAACATTCCAGAAGATTAATCCTTGCATCTTTTTAGTTTGGACTTTGCCTTGCAGGAACTGGCAGGAAATGGCCAATTCCTTGGCAGGCCAAATTTAAACCAGTCAAGGATGTTGGTTAAGTAGGACTTTGGAACTGGGTAGGGTTTGTATTAACTTTGTCATGTTAAGGAATGTTTTTAGTTACATAAACCATTAGAGATCCTCAAGGAGAGGAGTTGCAGGCAGAGCTGTATCTTTTATTTAAGTGTCAGTCCACTTCCAGCTACTCCCCAAAGAAGCTGCAGATAGGACACAAAATGCAGAGTAACAGAGGCTTGGTAGGACTGGGGTTTTGTTGAAAACTGGCTGATAAAATTGAGTTTTAATTTGGTCACCCAAAAGAGTCCATTCCACTAGATCAAGTTCATCTATTTCTTCTGCTTCTCTTCGCACCCCTCAAATGTCTACACCTCCATCCCCAGAAATCTGCTTGCACTCTCTGCCTCCCCAGATCTGAGTCCCTGCACAAAATGTTGCCAGTTCAGCCTTTTTTTTAAGGTCCTCCATTTCTCAGGAGGCAGATTAGGAAAGCTGGGAATCATTAGAAAGCATCTACTAGAGTCTTGGCACAGAGGCCAACCTGAAGATCCCTGAGATTTGGGATTTCTAGGAAAAGTTAACCAGTAATAGAATCTCCTGGCCTCCCCTTTTTACTTATATGACTGTTTGGTTTATATTTCATCATGTTTCATGAGTGTAAGTAAAATTTCTTTCCAACAGATGGGCATCCATCTCTGGAATAGCCTCTTCTAAGCTTAAAAGGCCAATAAAGAAATGATTTTTTGAGATTGTGCCAGAAGTGATGTTGCTGGAGGAACTTCTAGGTTAAAATCATTGCCTCTCTTGCCTGTCCTGTTACTTAGTTCCATTATTTTTACAAAATATCACAGGCTCTCATTTAGTATATGGGGCTATTTCATAATGGCCATGGTTTTGTAATCCCTATAATTGACCTACATTAAAATGATGCCTAATTGGCTCTATAAGGCCACATATAACTGCACTTTTTTGAACCTCTCCTGCTTTTTCTGCTTGCCATGTTCCTGAGATTACACCTGTTGGTTTAATATGTTTTGCTAAAGAAAAGGAGGCACAACTGCTCTGCATCTTTGATGCTCTCAAGACCACTGAGTAATATTTGCACAGTTAAAGAAACTTCACCAAAATGAGTAAATGTTCATCCAGGTAAGAAAACAAGGCTGAGAAACTGAGACTAGAAGCTAGCATGTTAAAGTCTATGCAAACTACTTTTTTTACTTTTTTTTTTTCCCAAGAAAATAATTTTATGAGGCATAAGAGACCTATAAAATCCCACTGAAAAAAAAAAAGGAAAATTTCCACTGATATTCTAAAGAGCCAAGATTTTTTCCCCCCATGTTTGCTCCCAGGGGATATACTAAGAAACATGGACAGATGTTTTGGGTTTGGGATTTTTTTTTTTAGCAAACCAGGTTGTTGTTTCCTAAATTATGTTGTTTTTTTTATCTAGATATTTGATTTTATCAGTGAGCAGATATTTCAGGACAATATTGCACACCCCCAAAAATCAGCTGCTTAGAAATTGCTGTGAAATCTCCATAACCTGGACACAACCCATCATGGAGTGGTGAAGCCTAGTGAAATACATTGAGAGCCAGAATACAGCATCTTGGTTGCCAATTTCATTGTATAATAGTGATAAGGAGCAATCAGCTGGTTTCATTTCATCAACCTCTAGTTCCTTTGGTCCTCCCCACTGCCTGTTACCAAGAGAGAGAATTTTGTTTGACTCCACACCCAGCTGGAAGACCAGGCACTTGCAGTAGGTATCTACAAACCTTATCATGAGGCTTCTGCAGGAGAGGAGCTGAGTGGTGCCCTCAAAGTGCTCTGAGGACCCAGCCCCTAACACTCTGTAGGCAGATGATTTTTAGGGATTATTCAATATAAGTTGAACTCTGGACTGCTCTGAGGTATTTGATAAATTTGTGAAGAATAAATCACAGAATCATAGGATATTTTGGGTTTGAAGGGACCTTTGAAGGTCATCTAGTCCAGTCTCCCTGTCCTGCATCACCTGGTACCCGTGTTTATAGAAGTGGTGAATTTTTAGATGAGCTTTTGGTAAGAGTTTTTCCAGTAGTATCCATGTAAGTACCTTGTGAATCTGGTTACCACGTGGCTACTACAGAACCCTCTGGGAAACCAGGATATTTTTAATAGCTGTCACTTTGGGGAAACATATCAAGTAGGATCCTGCAAAAATCCAGCTTTGGACCTGATAAATGTTTAGTATTTGAATGAAGGACTTGAATGACACAGCATTTACCACCCCACATATAAAATCCATGAACAGATCAAAGTGAGAGCAATGGTGAGCACTTTGCAGGACAGGAGTCAAGTTTAAAATGGTCATGAACAATGAGGAAAAGGACCAGAAATGACTGCATGAAGTTCTGAGCCCAATTCTAACCATTCCAATTATTGAATACCAGGTTGGAAGGGACCTCAAGGATCATCTGGTCCAACCTTTCTTGGCAAGAGCACGGTCTAGACAAGCTGGCCCAGCTCCTGTCCAGCTGAATCTTAAAGCATCCAAGGTTGGAGACTCCAGCACTTCCCTGGGGAGATTATTCAAAGGCTGATTGTTCTCATTGTGGATGCCTTATACATAGACAATATAGAAGAAAAGAACAATTTAAATAAAAGACATCAGCATAGCAGGTTTTGAGAATACCCAACGGAGGTGGTTGAAGTGTTTTGGATTTTCCTTTGGACCAAAGAGGAGCCTGAGGGTCTTCCTAGAGCTGCTTCTGTGGAAAACCTTGAAGAAAACCATTGAGAGGAGCGAAGAGATGAAGTGGGGTGAATATTTTGGTTTGCAGTAATGAACTTCAGCAAGACCTCAAATCAGACAGTATTAACCTGCCCTCACAAGCTCAATAAATAGGCATAACAAATGTTTTACAGAAATATTAGTCCAGACTCCTTCTGTACTAAGGCAACATCTATTATGTGTCGGGACACCCTCCAAATGTATTTTGTCCGCTGAAAACCAAGAGCCAAGGCTGAAATTTGGGAGTTGCTGGTTCCCTTTCCTATGCAAAACTCATTAGAACTGTTTTCTTTGGTCATCAAACATTTCTCGATGGTTTTAAAATACTTTGATTGATGAAAATGCAGTTAAACAATCAAAATACATGTTTTAAAAGGGACTTGGGAATGTTGTTGGTGCTGGGTTTAGTTAATATAATTCTGTGCAAATAAATGGTGCTTTGTTTAGGTTCTGATTTCCAACAGTCTGTCATTTTCTCCAGTTAAAATATAGGTCAGCTCCTTTTGCATCTTGCCCCCTTATTTTTCTTGTAATGAAAGAGTGGAAAAAAAAAACAGAAAGAAGATGAGAAAAAAGCTTTTATTAACTGTTTTCCCATATGTGCATTTGCACTTGATGTGGTTTAGTTCTGAGTTCCTAACAGCAAAACCCTTGAAAACAAGATAAAGACTTTTCCAGAAGAGAATCCAGGGTTAGATCACTGGTTCCATATCTAGGGGAAAGTTTAACTTTTTGTTTTTGTTAAATATATAGCAATTCTTTGGGAACTGGTGGGTGGTCAGCATTTGAAGTTCTCAAACCCCATATACACAAGAAAAAATAAACTTTATATGTTTTTGTTGGCCAAAAATCCCACAAAAACCAGGGGGGTTTGCCTTATTGCATGTTTTTTAAAGTAAGAGAGCAGTGGGGTATTGGTCCTGTAAATTAAAAAAAGAAAAAGGGGTTTCCATGAAAAATTCTTGAGCCTCAAGCTCACTCTTATTGTACAAGTATTTTTTGTGATTTCCTAATTCCTGATGGCTGCCATCATCCTTTTATTCTGTTAGTTGCAGCCTATTCATCAATTCTTTTCTGAACTGTCAAGAGAGGTTCTTGCAGAGTGATTCAAAATGCTGTGTTCCCAAAGAGTGCTCATTAGCTCAGGAGGGTTTTTAGGCAGAAGAATTAGAATCCTCTGGTAGGATGAAGCCTGTGGTTGTTTTTCAGGATGAGCTATTATTTTTCAGGAAATCCATTATTTTAGTGTGCACAAACCTGACCTGTGGATTTCTGTTTCAGATTATTAGGAAAGCTCTGACAGAGGAGAAACAAGTGTCCACAAAGACATCTGCAGCTGATCTGGTGACAGAAACTGATCATTTTGTGGAGAACTTAATTATTTCTGTTCTGAAAGAGAAGTTTCCCTCCCACAGGTGAGTACCTATAGAAAGAAACTCCCAATGACCTTTTTTTTTTCCCTTTAAGAATATATCTGACTAGCATTAAAGACAGTTTGAAAAGTCTGTACATCTCTTATATATTAACCTATTGCTGCTGGACACTTCTGTAGAACTCCTTTTTTTAAAAGTACCACTTCCCTATGCTTAGTACTTTATATTTTCTAACAGCTGTATTCTTAATATATGTATTTAATAGTAATGTTTCCATATGGATCATATGGATCTCCATGATTTCCAGAGTACTGATCTATTCTCAATTGTATAAGAATTATGCTGAGGATATGATGACCTTTAAGGTCCCTTCCAACCCAGACCATTCTATGGTATCTATTAAAATACAGCTGAAATTAATGATAGCAAATTCCACAGACCTTTCCTTTGGTTTTTTTTTGCAATCATACATAAGTATTTACCAGACAAATGTTGTATTTAATCACATTTATCTTGTGTTATACAGAATCCTAAACTCAGTGAGCAGCAGGGTTGTTTATCATCAGTTGGCACATACACATAAACAGGCTATAAATTACTATATGGGGTGTCAACCCAAGGTTTTAAAAATAGATCAGATTGTTGACTCCTCTGGAATTATTGTGGTCAGTTTGAAAATCACAGCTCCTCCCACGTGCACAGATAGAGAGGGAGGTTTTACATGAGTTGGCCAGGTTTGTTTTGCTGCAGACTCTGCAATTGATTTCCACGGCTGACTTGAGTCCAGGGGGATAAAATTCATCTTCCTGTGTATCCCTTAAATACTGTGTGACTTACTTCTGGCCATGTGCATCTCTGATGGAGATGAGCCCCGTGCTCCAGCACAGAAATCAAGAGAGATGAAAAATCTGGAGGGCTCAGCTACTAATCTGATTGTCCGTGGTGCTGCTGGAGGAATAAAAAAACCACAGCATAAGAAGGAGCAGAAAGAACATTCTATCCTAAATATGGCTTTCTAAATACGTGTTGTGTGTGCTCACATATTGAGGCAGTGCTGTACAGCATAGTGTGTGGTTCTTGGCTGCAATTCTGGAGAGAGTGCCAGGCTTTACAAGCCTATTATTTGTGTAATATTCCTTCTACTGTTGCTGGCTGAGCTCTTTCCTCATCTCCACTCTTCTGCTGGGGTTTATGTTCCTTGAGCGGCCTGGCAGAGAACACAAAACATACACATTTCACCTAAAATGAGAATCATCAGAAGCACTCGAGTTACTCAGAGTGGGAACAAAAGTTGTAAAGGTCAACACAGACCTAGGAGCTGAAAAATCCCTGACTTCATTAACTCCACACAGTTAACTTCTAACTTTATAAGGCAATGAAGAAATTGCTGTTTCTTCAAGACAATTATTTTTTGCTGATATTGGTTGTTGGTGTTGGCTGGGAGTTTGTTCAGACAGTGAATGCATTGAGATTAAACAATAGATTCCAACTAGATTTAACTAGAGTAGAGCAAAACACTTAGAATGAGTCCAGAGTAGCAATTACAACTAGATTTAACTAGACTAGGTTAAAATACCTGCAATGAGGAATCTACAGTAGAAATCAAGGTTTAAATTGAAGCACAAAGAAAATATTAAAAGATCATGTAAGTTGTGTTCAGTCTTTCCCCTAATCTGGCTGTTGAAAGCATCACTGAAGATTTCTGTTATTTCTTTTTCTCTTAAATCATCTTGATTCTTACATTCTCTGAATCAAAAAAATGTACCCTAGGAGTTAGACAAATTAAAAGGGATCTTGTGAGGATCTGTGCTGTTTGCACTGTGGCAGTGATGAGTCTTGAGATGTTGCAAATGTAGTAAGAAGGAAAGTGAAATATTAGGAAAACCTGTTAAAAAGGTAATTCTGTCCCATGTTTCTTTCTTCTTGGTTAAGTGATACATGTCATCCTCATGCATGGTCCCCCCAGAGTCTTCATCTTTGCCCACTCTTGGTGCTCTGACATGCTCCAAGTGAGGCCACTCCAAAGGATATTTCTTCTGGTAGATCTTTGAAGTGTGGATAGGCACAGCCAGGATGTCAGGGGCTCCTGGTTGGAAAAGGCTATTGTACAATTTGCTGGTGTTCCTGTTACACAAGTTGTCATCTTTGGTGTTAATTGTGGCCTTAATCCTGTAGCCATTAAACCAGGACATTATGGAGGGTGACATCCCACTCTAGCTTCCTGGGTTTCTGCCCTCAAAAGGGGACAGGTGGAGGGATAGTCCCAGTTTGAAGCTCCTGCACTCAGCTGGGTGTCACTCCTGCTGCAGTTCATGCTTACACCACAGTTCTCCTGCTGCTCCAGCAGTGAATTTCCGAGTGGCTCCGTGGTATGGACAGATGTATGCTAAGGCTTGGCTAGAATTACTAGTCTCATTTTCAGTGGGAGAAGAATTTAATCCAGATTTGAAAAGAGGTCAGCAGAGCTGGCAGGCTGGCACATTCAATTAACTACTGTCATGATGTGGCTGCCCCTCCCACTTCTTCAGTTGCTCTGAAAATTTGGAGTGCTTCAGGCTGAGTGTTTTCTTAATTTACATGTATTTATAGGACAGAGAACCATAGAGCAACACATCTGGTGTTGACCTTGAGGGACTCTCACAGTTCTTAGTATTGTATAACAGCAAGGGGCTTATTTTAACCTATTAGCCCAAATTTCATCAAATGTGCACCTAATTTGTCCTACATCCATTTTAGAAAAATTATTCTTGGCCATCAAGACTTTATCAATGGCACTGGTGTGCCCTGAGTTTCCCTTAGCATCTCTGTAGTGGGGGCTGCACCATCACACCCCACTGGAAGGAGAAGACAAAGAATAGACTTTAAAACCTTGAGGGCAAAGCACCTGACACAGAAATACTCTTGTCTTTAAAGAGGTTCCCATTTCACCTTTCTTCAACTGGGAAGATAATGGCTGCAGTTCAGGCTCTGGCTGGGGGAGCTGGTGGAGGCTTGAAGCAGAGGTAGGATTTCTGGAGAAGATGGACCATCTGAGATGGGATTTAAGGTGCTCCACCTGCAAGAGGATGAGCTTCCTCTGCAGCCAGCAGCACAGCCCAAGCACATGGGCTGGGTTTGGGTGCTGATTGCAAGATTTATAAAAAGAAAAGTGAAACGATACAGCACCAACAAGACAAAATAATGGAATATTTAGAGCAAGGAGTCTGCAAATGTTACGTTTGACTGAGAATTCCAAACACTGGTTCAATTCTTTCTCATTTCTCAGTTGCACTCTGACACTTTGTCCTTCAGCTGTTATTGTGTATGGAGATGAAAATAGTAACAAATGCTTCCTAATTCCCTCTTCATACCAACTAGGGACACATAACACCATCAAAATAGTCCCCTTCTACTGAGGGAAAGGCAAAGCAACATTTGGAAAGTTCAAGGAGTCTCCTCCTGTGCTGCCTGCAGAACATTTGAAGCTCAAGGTTCCAAGTGTTATGTGGCATCATACAGCATGTGTTGAGGGCACAAAAGAAAGTAACTGCTACTCTAGTCCTAGGGAAGCAGCTGGTTCTGCAAAAGACATTTTCTCTTTATCTATTTTTTTCCTCTCTGCATCTTTGAGAGAAGCTTTTTCATCTTCAGGCATTTGCAGGAACTCTTGAGTATTGCTACCAAGAGTCTGAACTGGGATTGTTTAGCTTGGAGAAGAGGAGGCCTCATTGCTCTCTACAACTACCTAAAAGGAGGTTGTGGTGAGGCTGGTGTTGGGCTCTTCTCCCAAGGAACTAATGACAGGACAAGAGGTGATGGCCTCAAGTTGTGTCAGGGGAGGGTTAGATTGGACATTAGGAAGAAGTTCTCTACTGCAAGAGTGGTCAGGCACTGGCCCAGACTGCCCAGGGAGGTGGTGGAGTCACCATCCCTGGAGGGGTTCAACAAACAAGTAGATGTGGCACTTCCAGACATGGTCTAGGGGCCAAAGGTTGGACTTGCTGAGACCTAGAGGTCTTTTCAAACCTAAATGATTCTGTGATTCTATGAATGTGAAACCAAAAGCAAGTTTCAGTGATTCTACAAGTTTCAGATTCTACACCTTCCTTACATGCAGGACTTTGTTCAAGTCTGTGAGAGCTGCACCTGCACAACACTTAGAGAAGCAGCCCCTGAGCAGTCTGTGGGAGAGAGGGATAATTAAGGTCATCAGGAAATGAGCCAGAACTGGATGTTCGTTTCCCAGGGAAAAAAAGAAAAAAAAAGCTTATCTGCTAAAAGAAATTGGGACAGAAAGAACAGCAGAACAGAAGATGAGCTCAGATTTCAATGTGGGCCTTGTGCATCCCAACACCATACCAAAAAAAATTAATTTGTTGCTTTTCTCTGGGTCATGGGAAAAAGAAAGTTCCGCTTTGTAACCCCTTTAATTTCCCGAGTCAGGCTACTGTAAAAAATTCAAGTAGGAGTGAGATTGGGAGTTTTCTAAGAGTGTATTATTTCCTGCTGACTGAATTTGACTGCAAAAGAGAAGCAGCTACAGTTTGCAGTTGATATTACTGACTGCAAGAGACAGGCCTAACCCTTAAAATTACTTTCTCCATAAAAAGTCCTTCTTCTGGAGTTCCAGGGATGCCAGTTCAGAGCCACTTCTGTATTCATTTTCATGGCTTTCTTAATGGTAGGCTGGGGAAGTGAGCATAAATGGAGTTCTTTTTTACCATGTAAACTAATATGCTTTAAATCTGAGAACTTTCCTTCAAAGTTTCTCTGAAAGTTCCTCATTCCCAAATGAAAAAAGGAATATGTGTGTTTATAGATACATATACATTTATACAAAAATTATATATATACACACACATTATATATAAATTAAATAAAATACTCAAAAGCAGGAAGATGGAGTTTGACTTTCCAAGTGCCATATCTAAGCCAACTTTCTGGGTGCTTGTTTTACTCCCCACCCATGCAGGTTCATTGCAGAAGAATCCACTGCTGCTGGTTCCAAATGCGTCCTCACCGACAGTCCCACCTGGATTATTGACCCTGTTGATGGGACGTGCAATTTTGTGCACAGGTAAGTGGGCAGGGAACTGGGAAATCCAGGAAAAAAAGCACAATGTAGCTTCTCTCTAATCCTCCCTTCCACTTAAGAGAACTACACTGTGGCAGGACCTACCTACCGGGGTAGGTTTGTTGCTTTGACTCACGAGTAGGAGTCATCCCTTTATCTCTTTGTTCCTTGGTAGTATTTCTGAGGGAGTCTGTGTTTGTGCTGCAGGGAGCTCTGTACTGTTATATCTAAAGGTAAGCTGGAGTTTCTGCTGGTTGCTGCATGACCCAAAGCTCTTGACTCAGAGCTCCTTTGTATATAACCACAGAGGAACGTGCAGGGACTTGAGCTGAGCTGGAGGAACAAGGCTGTGCTCTGATGACACTTGGCCTCACGCCTCCTGTGGTTCTTAACATTCCTTTTCCTGCTGCTCTTTTCTCCCTTCCCAATACAGATGCCTCATTTTTCCTAGGAAATACAGGCCTTGCTTATACATAGAGCAGAACTAGGTTGCACATAAATATTAGTTTTAAATTTCTAGAATTATTCTGCAAGAACAAATCTAGAGATTGCAAATTACAAAAATGTAATTCACCATTTGAGTTGTAGATTAATGAGTATTCATAATACTTCTACTTAAAAACCTTAAGAGATGTTCTGCCTTATAGTTAGTGGCTTAACTGCAGTTATCATTTTTAAAAATAAAAGCATTTTTTCAACCTTTGCTGCAATTACATAGAGGGGGTGTCGTGTGCTGGTGTTTGATGAAATTAGGTGAAGTTTTCTCTTCCTGGCAATATTTTCTGGACCTGCACAGCATTTATTAATTATTTCTTTTTAAGAAATTAATTTCTTTCATTGTTTCAAATGCAATAATTATACTTCCAGTCAAAAGGGCCAAATTAAATACGTGGTAGTCTCTTTGACAAAAGAGAGGGTAGAAGAACTGGTTTCTCCTTCTGTTGATGTCAGCAGCAAAATATCTCTGAGCAATTTAATTGCTATCTCAGGTGCCTGAACTGGAACAAAATGTGCTCTTCAAAGTGATGACTTGTTATAACAACATTAATGATTTTATACTGAATAATTCAATTACACTAAAGCAAAAGCACCACTGAAATACACGACACGTTTAGGATAAAAATCCTGATTTCTCCACCTGTTTATCTCTTGCCTTCTCCAATATTAAATTACATTTTTTTAAGGAACTGACAAAGTTAGAGGCCAACAAAGGGGAAATAGAACAATGTCAAGAGCATTTTGACACAAGTAAAATCACAGAGCTCCTTGTGGGGTTTTGTTGCCTGAGGGAGCTGCACAAGGAGTAAGTGGAGGGATTTTTCATCAATAATACTTCATTTCTGATTTTTCACAGATTTCCAACAGTGGCAGTGAGCATTGGATTTGCTGTTAACAAAGAGGTATGAAGTATGTTCTTTAAGATGGGTACCTGAGATCTGGTTAGAAGCCTCAAAGCCCTGTGGGAACTTTCAATGAAACAAATTTTATTTAAAAAATCAGCCACTACTCAGGTTTTTCCACGTTTTTAAATCCATTCGATCACATTCTACTAGCCTAAAATCATAGTCCTGCAAAACTTACTTATCAAGCTGGCAACTGCAAGATAATTCTGACAGATTATTATAAATATTATAGGATTTACTTAGGGAAAAAAGGGAGTGCTGGTGCGAGCAAGGTTTTGTAAGACAAAACCATAATGAATTAAATATAGTGCTATTCATATTTTAAACACATCTCTCAGTGTTGTTATTATTATTATTATTATTGCTTCTCTCCTGCTAGCAGTATCTATGAAAGGGAACTACTGCTATGAGGCAATTCAGCACTGATTTCTGTGAAGAGTGTAAAATTATGGGCATAATGCATTTAATCTGCCTTTGTGGTCTTCTTAACATAGTAAAATAACAATATTTCCCACCTGAGAGCTTGATTACAAGGGGGAAAAAAATACCCATCCTTCCTATGTGCCATTTTGAGTTTCCTAGTGATACTCCTTCATTCTACTGCCTTTTCTCCATATGTTGCTGGTTTGATAGAGACAGAAGAAATAGCTTTTTGAATGGCCAAGGAATGTGCCTCTTTCAGCCTAATTCCATGATCTTAAATATCCATAAGTGAAGGCAGCAAGAATTGAGTGCAATAACAACACAGCTCTGAGATGTGCTAGTGGCTCTGGCTGATTTAAAGAGAATAATGTTGTGTACTTCTCTAGTGAGGGAGTTTCAAACATGGAAGCTGCAGAGAAACACTTTGCCATGCTTTTTCTGGAGTTTATTCATCCCCAAAGGTCCTTTGGGATACTACATAGGATTACCAGACAGCTTTCTCTAATATTTATGTTTTCTAGAACACCATTGTGATTTTGATGCTGCATATTTTGGGTTATGTAAACTAAACAAAGCTGAAACAAAAATAAAGAATGATGTTAAATCTCCCTCAGTAAACAAATGGGAAAAGCAGGAGAAAAAAACAAGTAGTAAAGCTGAAAAGGAGCCAAAGTACACGCAGGGGAACTGGCCTGAATGTAAACCTCAAACAGAACTGAAGAGATTCCTGCAGATGTCTTCAGGGAAAGAGTCTATTAATAGTGTGTTCCTCAAAAAACCCCTGGTTCAGAGGGGACCTCAGGGTAGGGAGCAAGGACAGTCTATGCCCTTTGAATTGTCTCTGATGAACACCAAGGATTACTCACATTGCATGGAGGAGGGCAGCAGGAAAAGTTTGGAGTCTAGAACATCAGAGATGTTTTCTTGACCTTGTTACCAACTTCTTCCATGACCTTGGGCAAGTCACTTTAATTTTTCTGTATCTGTCCACTCCTAAAAAAAAAATATTGCTAATGGTATTTGTCTAGGGGTGATTTTAGGAGTTTGTAAAGTGCTTTAAAACCTTTTGGTGAAACCTGTTAACAAAATGGAAATATTAAATACCTTGGCTTTAAATCAACAGTCAAATTCTGACCCCAGATGCTCCCACAAAAAATTCCAGTGTTGCTCATTCTCAAGCTTTCATTGAGGGTCACAATATTTGGCATTTCTCTTCAAACTCCTTCTCTTGGAGTGGTGTGACTGTGAGATTCTCACTTTTCTGTGGAAACAACAGGATTTTGCAGAGAAATGTCTGAAGAAGTGACTTCTGAGCTTGGAGTCTGTTTGGGAATGCAAATTGTTAGGGTCCAGCTGAAGTCAACAGGCTTATTTCTAGGTATAACTACTCACCAGGGAAAGCAAAACCTTCAGAATCTGGCCTTAGAGGACTTGCATACTTTCAATAAAAACAATTCACTTGGATTTGAAGCCACCTTAGCATTTAATCCTTCCTAATGTGAACACAAATGAACTGCAAGTAAGAGTTTAGAAGATCACGAGCAGATTGCATTAACTTCTCTTGATAAATTGAATTTTCTATGACCTATATCTCAGTAATAGTAAAATTATTCCCGTTTATTAGCATCAATATAATCTTTGATTACATGTACCAATTAAAATATTGCTGATCTTTCTGCCATTAGTAGTTGTGTATATTTATGATGAGTAATTTGAGTTGCATTCATTTCTTTCCTTTTCAAAATCTTAAAGCTTGAATTTGGTGTAATTTACCACTGCACTGAAGAACGATTATACACTGGTAGAAGAGGTCAAGGGGCATTTTGTAATGACAAAAGGCTTCAGGTATCAAAAGAGACAGGTTGGTCTAGATTTTGTTAGAACTCTAAAAGGAATATGTTAATTTTGTTTCAGAGTTGTTGCAAATCATCATTAGGATAATGAACCTCATTATCCTGATGGAAAGTATTTCACCTGCATGATAATTTTGTTGTTCTGTGTTTGTTTTTTTCCTGAAAAATCACAGCTCTCCTCATTTTCTTTTTAAACTTTACATTTGAATACAAACTACTGAAATAATCCTAAATTATTTTGCTTCATAACCATTGTTTCAAATCAGGGAGAATGAGTCGATTCACCAGTTTCATTCCATGGCTTCACTTTTCAGGAGCAGGATGCAATGGGAATGGTGAATCAAATTCAGGAGTACTGTGGTGGCTGTTACTCACTTATTTTCCAATAAACTTTTACATCATAAAGTGTTTTATATCTAATAAATCTATGCTAGCAGTGACCTAGGGGATGCATGCCTCGTTAGGGGTTCTTTAGTAGCTTGCTTTTGTGTCTGAGGTATGTTCCACCATACAATAGCCAGCAACACCTGGTCAACACTGATGGGATTCTTATTGCTAAACCAAGATCTGTGTGTTCACCTTGTGATAACAGATAATGATCAAATGTTTTCTTTTAATCTGTCAAAATGCAGAGGAGAACACAACACTCACTTGTAGACAGAAGCAGACATGTGCCAAACATGTACATCACTGTACACAGGAGGTGGTAAAAATTTCCCCCCCAAAAGAGGTTTAATGAACTTGGAACACAGTAAACTCAAGCAATTTAATGTATCCAAACAGACCCTGCATGAAAACTCCCTTGAAATTCAGGAGGTTTGGCTGCTCACCTAAATTAATAGCAAGCTGGGGTCTCCCTGTGGAAGAGATGGAGCAAATTGTAAAGTCAGTGAGCCCTCAGGTTTTAATTCTTGACTATACATCACATTTTTGTCAGTGCTCAGTATCTCCTGTGCCACAAAGAGAGGAGAAACTAGGGGTGCACACAGTTGGGCTGGCTGAGCCATGCTTGAAATGGCCTCACTTGCCATTCTGGGTTCCAGTTGAGTGAGGAACAATTTTGGCACATGCCACTTCTGTCCCCTTTTCCCTGGCCATCCAGTCTAGGTGGGTGTCTAGAACACAGCAAGGGAAGGAGACCTTCTGCCCTGCCAAACACTTTGAAGTTTTCCTTTGTTTTCAGAGACATCTTTTGGTGGTGGGTGATTTCACCAGTGAGGATGGATCTTTAGTCTTATTTCTATGGATGTTTTAAGTGTATAAAATCACAGCTGCTCTTTTCCTGGAAGGACTGTGGCTTCAGTCAAATAATCCAGCCCTGGAACAGAGAGTGTGTTCCCCTGTACCTACCACTGGAGCTCAAGTAGCCCTCACCAATGCATGATGTATTGGAGACCTAGGCTGTCATGTTTCTTCATGCCTTTTGTTTTCAGGATGAGTGGCTGTTGTGTGACATTGATCTGTGCTACATATTCATTGTTCAGATTTAATAATTTGCAGACAAACACTGCTCTTTGTCAATGCCAAATTTTGGAGAGCTCTAGTATAGTCTAATCAGTCAGGATACACTTAAATGAAGGATCCATCTTCCCCTTGGCCTTAAGTGATATTTCTTCTCATGCTCAGATTCAGGTCAGGCCTTACATACTGTATTTTCTTTTTTTAATCTTCTGTGGTCTTTTCCTCATAAATCATAGAATCATATAGGCTGGAAAAGACCTCTAGGAACACCAAGTCCAACCTTCATCCCAACATCCCCCTGACCACTAGACCATAACCTGAAGTGCTACATCTACTCATTTTTTGAACCCCTCCAGGGATGGTGACTCCACCACCTCCCTGGGCAGCCTGTTCCAGTGCCTGACCACTCTTTCAGGAGAGAACTTCTTCCTAATATCCAATCTAAACCTCCCCTGGCTATCCATATCACTGTTAAATCTCTTCTACCAAGCCTTCTTATTTTTCTGGCCTGTAATCAGAGTGAAGAGTAGTCAGTAAATTCTCCCTTGCACCTTGAATTCCTGAAACCCCATCAAATCTTGTGATCAGCCAGCTCCTTTTCCTAAGCAGAGATCTCTCTCTGAGCCTCTTCATCCAATTCCTACCTGTAGTCGTGATGAACCTTGAAGAGATCCATTTAGGCATTAGAAATATATTTAATAACTCAACAGAACAACTCTCTTAGTCATGCCTGAGCTCTGGCTGGTGTGGTGTGAATGCTTGGTGAATGAGGCATGCATTAAATGTTCTGTAATTCCAAATTAATTCTCAGGCAGGTTCTTTCACCACTCAGAGCTTTCAGTGGTGCCTGGATTGGTGCTTCTGTATTTTCATGCAGTCCATTTTAAAGCAGTTGTTAAATCTATGTTCCTACAGTTAAGCTTCGTGATGCCCTGTAACTTTTAATCTAATTACACACCTATTACTCACCACCCATTTACCACATCATGTTCCTCTGCAACACTAAACTCCTTGGTAGCCTGTTCAATTAGATGCTGCCTCACTCCAACCTAATTTGCTTTTGCAAACCTCCTTGCTGCTTCTGCAAAGAATTTTCAGCTTATACAATTAGCTGTAATAACCAGGTAGGTGCTCCCTGTCTGAATGGATGCTGAGCCTTTCACCCAGGGTAGGAGGTGACACTTGGCCCTTGGGCACAGCTAAGTAACCAACCACTAAACCTTTGAGTTTTGTCATATCTTTAACACCTCTGAGTTCAGCTGGCACAGCAGGAGCAGGGACACTTGGCTTTCAACCCACCATCTCCACCTACACTGGCATGTGCTTGTTGTGTACTAGCCATGTTCCCATCATGTGAGGACTTCTTCAGCACCCTGCAAGTCACTGTGAGTCTCTGCTCTGGCTGCACGCAGGCTGATCTCCTCTGCTCTAGGTCAGAATTGCCCTTGCTGAGCACAATTGCAGATAAAATGTTCATATATTGTTGTTATTAATTAAGATACTGCTTTAGTTGGTGATAAAAAGGGGTTTTTTTCAGTCATAAGGTGTCTTCAGTCTTTGGAATATCTGAAAATGAGCTATTATGACTGGGTGATTTAGGTTAAAACTTTTCTTTCCTCTTCCTGTATTCCTAAGTGTTTATTGTCTGTTAACAAATTACATTAAAGTTCCCTATCCCAGAACCATCTTGTTTCCAAATATGATTAGTTTAGCATCATCAATAGTTACCAGGTCATCAGAATGTTTTTACTTGACTGCTAATGTTAGTGAATTTGCCAAATGTTAACAGGTGAATGAAATAAATCAATGTATGGAAAGAGGAAGGATGTAAGAATGCATTCTTGCTTTTAATCTTCCTGTTGTGTTTATTTAAAAGTGTGTTTAGATCAGACCCTTTGATATGAGAAATTGAGCCTTGCTTGAGTTTTTATGCAGAGTTGTCACTCTGAAAGAATTTGGGGTAAAAGAAGGGATGTGAAAATAATTGTTTTGCTGTGAAAAGTCTATTAGTGTTTGATTTAAAAAACAAATTTCCAGAAGCTTCCTGGAAGCTGTTGAATTAACAGAAAGAACTGCCTCCATTGCAGATATCTCGAAGGCCTTAATTTTAACAGAAATTGGTCCAAAACGTGACCCTGCCACTCTGAAACTGTTCCTTGGTAACATTGAGAGGTTGCTCAAGGCCCAAGCACACGGGTAAGATGTTTTACAATATTTCTCTCACACCTGTGACCAAAAATCATTAAAAACAGAAAGAACCTTGAATGTTTTGCCATCTTGACACAACATTTTCTGCTTTTTTGCTGCCGTGTCCCCTCCTCGGGGCTGTAGGGTCCGTGTCATCGGGAGCTCCACCCTGGCCCTGTGCCATTTGGCAGCTGGTGCTGCAGATGCCTATTACCAGTTTGGGCTGCACTGCTGGGACATGGCAGCAGCAACTGTCATCATTCGAGAGGCAGGTGGCACTGTGATAGACACTTCAGGTGAGTAACACCCCCCTCTTGGCATGGACATCTTGGTGGCTGTTGTGGGACAACCCCTGTCACTTCACTACAGTCTTCTACCCATGGCTCTGCCTCCTTTCTAGCAATATTCTGTAGCAACATCTGTGCTCTCCACTGGCTGGTTACTCATCACTGATGTGATTACTGATGTAATTCCAGCCCGAGGTTTCATCACATCAAAGGTCTTCTGAGTCTAACTGTATTTCCACGACTGAGTAATTCCTTTAAAGCATCAGATTTACAGTAAAGAACTAGCCCAGGAGATTGGTGCATCTGCTCAGGCTGCAAAGAGATTTCAGCAGAAACAGCCTCCTGAGAAAGGAGGCCACACATCAAATCCTGGGGTCAGTTTTGGGCCCCTCACTCCAAGAAGGACATTGAGGGGGTGGAGCGTGTCCAGAGAAGGGCAACGAAGCTGGGAAAGGGTCCAGAGCAGGAGTGTGGTGAGGAGCAGCTGAGGGAGCTGGGGGGGTTGAGCCTTGAGAAAAGGATACTCAGGGGAGACCTTCTGGCTGTCAACAACTCCCTGAAAGGAGGTTGGAGCCGGGTGTGGTCGAGCTCTTCTCCCAAGGAACGAGTGACAGGATAAGAGGAAATGGCCTCAAGTTGCTCCAGGGGAGGTTTAGATTTGCTATTAGGAAAAAGTTCTTCCCTGGAGGGTTGTCAAGGCCTGACAGGATGAGGGGTGATGGTTTTAAGATAGAAAAGGGTAGATTTAGGTTGGATATTAGAAAAAAGTTCTTTAATATGAGAGTAATAGATTACTGGAACAGGTTGCCCAGAGAGATGGTGGAGGCTCCATCCCTGGAGACATTCAAGGTCAGGCTTGATGGGGCTCTGAGCAACCTGCCCTAGGTAGAGATGTCCCTGCTTCTTTTGGGGGGGTTGGACTAGATGACCTTTGGAGGTCCCTTCCAGCCCAAACCATTCTATGATTCTATGACCCAGGCTGCCCAGGGCAGTGGTGGAGTCCCCATCCCTGGAGGGGTTTCCAAGCCGTGGAGATGTGGTGCTGAGGGACCTGGTTTAGTGGTGACCTGGCCGTGCTGGGTGAATGGTTGGGCTTGATCTTAAAGATCTTTTCTAACCTAAACAATTCTATGATTCTAAAATTTGATACTGTATCTAGAATTTTCTGAAATCAATTGTTGCCAGAGATTTCCAAGGTTGTCCTTCCCACCCTCAAAGGAGCTACGTATGAAGTTGGTTGAGTGTTTCTGACCCCACCTAATGACATAATGGTTCATATTTAAGAATACTTTGCCTTTTTAATGTCACCTAAGACATTTCTCATCAATCTCTTGCCCTCAGGAGGCCCCCTGGATCTCATGTCCTGCCGAGTGGTGGCTGCAGGCACCCGGGAGATGGCTCTGTTCATAGCTCAGGAAATCCAAACCATCCCCTACAGCCGCGACGATGACAACTAAATCCTCACAGGGTGGAGCCTGCCCTCCTGAACTATGTCACCTCTGCAAGATGGGTGGCTGAGGAAGGGGATGTGATGTCAGCAGGATGCTTTCTAAGGAGATTTTCTGTGTCAAAATATTTTTTATAAATTTATTACCACGTGGGAAGGCAGAGGGAGATTTTTAAACCCCTGAGGATGGTGTTTCCTTTTTAATATGTATCTCTTTCAGCAGTATCTTTTTTATGAGATAGGATATTTTACTCGTAGTGGATTAGTCTCAAGGTTTAAGTTGTAATTTCATATCCGTGGGGCTGATATTTAGTCTTTTGTAACATGCAGCTAAAAATGGAACTTTATTTTTACAGATGCAGATCTCAGGTAAATGAGCTTTAGGACTGTAGTAAGGACAAGTAGTTAAGATGTGTGCCTATAATACCCTTGTTCTATGATACTTAAGAATGCAATAAAAGTGACATTATTGTTTTCCTAACTATGTCATAGCTATATATCCATATATATGTGTATGTGCATATATGTATGTCTGTGTGTATGTGTTTCTATATACACCTATACATGTATATGCATGTATACACACACATACCCACCTGTGTGTGTATATATATGGGTATCCTGGATGTTTACAGCAATTTAGAGAATGCTTAGAAGAGAGCTAATATGGGAAGTTATTTTCAGGTAAAGAGAATAGGTTATGGTGGGGGCTAAAGAGTACAGGGTATGGTGGGGGCTGTGCAAATGGGAAATAACAGAGCTGAGCTGAGCGTGGCAAATATTGAATGATTTTATGGCCACTTCTTGCTTCCCTTCATCCCTCTGCATGAGGACAAACCACACTCTCCTCCAGGCCTCTGCAAACACTATGTAGTGATTGTAGTCAGACCCAGGAACATTGAACTCCACTGAGTTATTCACAGTATTAACCACAACATGTGGCAGGAGGCCAGTGGAACAGAGCGCGGGGTCCAGGAGCTGCTGGTTTGAGAGAAACTTGGAGCACAACAGCAGATTTGGCCCCTTGCTGGCAAGTTACTCTAAATATACACCTAAGATACAATGGCAAGAAGTTGTAAATCACACACCCTCCTTGCACAAAGTTGTAATTGCACTTTTGGGATCAGAGAAACCTGTAAAATCAGTTACAGGCATTTCCTAAATACACAATTGTTGTCTCTTCTTGTATGGTTTTAATTCCACCAAGTTGACCATTTCTCTATAGATTATTTTTTAAATCATAAGCACAGGGAAAATACGAGTGTGTCCAGAAAAGTAGTTGAGATGAAATGACTTCTATTTTTTTTCTTAAAAAATTAAATTAAAAACTATCTCTGTTTTGCAAACTAACTAAAGGAATGAGCCAAAAGAAGTAAGTTGGTTAAAAAAGCTTCACTTTGTCTATATACAGACTTTGTAAACTTGTGCAGGTACCTCCTTAAAACACACAAACTAAACCATGTTTTTTTAAAACAACCTCACGTGTGTTTCTTGCAACGAAAAATGTTTTTCACTGAATATAACAAATTGTGTGTGATTTCTTGATGCTTTTTTTCACGAGAAGTAGAAAGCATTGACTGTGTGAAGAATGTCTAAATCCATTTAAGAGCTGATGGCTCTTAGCAGAAAACCAACGCTGTCCATCACAGTGATCAACATTTTGTCACTGCTCCCTTTTACCCCCCCAAATCTCTTTGTACCCCAGTTAGGGAACAGATTGTAAGCCCTTTGGGGGCAGGGACTGAAATCTTTTGGCTCTGGGTTTGCACAGTGCTGGCAGGATGTGATTCTGGTCCACGATTAGGCACCGAGGTGCTATAATAATACAAATAATAAATACTAATAGGCTCACTTGTCTCTTATTCACCCTCTCCCTGCTTTCTAAGCACAGCCAAGGGACAGATGCAGAGCTTGGTGGCACCTGATCCTGGGTTCTTAGCCTTGGCAGCCGTGGGAGCAGCCAGGGCTTTACTGGGAGCCTGTAAGCCCTGTAAGGAAGCTTATGTTGGCAGGGTGGAAGCTCAGCCCCACCTCATCCTCTCCCGCTCCTCACAGCGTGTGTGAGGAGCTGCTGTGTGGCTCCAGAGAGGTTTCCCAGCTTGCTCCCACAAAGAAAGTCTCTGACCCAGTTAGGACTGGTCCACACTGGTGTCCCAGAGCTTGGCAAACAGGGCAATCCCTGTGTCAACTTCAGTGGCACACACCAGCCTTGCTCCAAGAGTGGTGGGGAGGGAGAGGTGCAGAAACCCACTCGCAAGGTCTCGTGGTGCAGTTTTGGGTTTTCTTGGGGCTGCATTTCAAGTGTGTTAAGCTGATGGGGGGGTGCAGAGCAGCTCTCCCGCCTCCCCCACCTCCTCTGCCAGCACAAACATCTCCGAGCCCTTCCATGGACCAGATGAGCGAAGTGATCTGCCTGCAAAGTACCCCAGTAAACAAAACCGGGATTATTTTACAGGCTGATCACCTCCCCAAGCCCATTCAGCCCCAGCCCCCGCCAGCAGCTGATGCAGGCACCAAAGGGGGTGGCGAGGGGGGCAGAGGCACCCACATGACACCAGCTCAAGGTTTTCATCCTTGGAACTGTTTGACTACACACATTGAAATAAACTGTACCAGAGCTTGTCCTCCCATCATTTTCCTTCCCAGCCAGATGAAACTTTGCACATCCAGCAGCTCCCCATGTCTGAACCTATAAGGGTTCAATGCAGTTAGTGCAGCACGTTACCCAGAAACCTAAATCCCCCCCAAAATACTCAAACAAATGGATTCTTTTCCCTTCCAGCTGTTGTAAGATGCTGTGATTGTTTTCCACTACATATATTACAGAGGACAGAAGTGCAGCTGTAATTAAGTATCCAAGACAGATGAAGATTTTCTATGAAATCTCCAAGGAAGAATTTTTTTTTTTCATTTAATACCTCCAAAATGGATTCTAATGGTGCTTTTTCATAGAATAAAGAGCAGAAATGGCTGTAAACTCCAGGAAAATCATCAGTGGCTGATTTCTTTGCAGTGGGTCTTGTTGAGCTCATCAGATTTCACAGAGCAAGTACCAGCATGGTTCTGAAGGACTGATATTTTCCCTTCCATTACACTAACTAATCTCAGGATTAAAAGAAACCTGCATGTATTGGAGCACTTCCCTAGAAGCCCACAGGCTGTATTCTTCATAATTCCTCTAGAATTTGGTTCCTGTTGGCAATGGCTTCAGTTAAAGCAATAAAAATATCACTTTCCACCAGCTATCAGTGGTAGAGCTGTGCAAGGCTGGATGGGTGAGAGGATCTCTGAATAATGAAATAAGATTTAAGGCACTGTATCAAATGAACACAGACCACACCTTTTTTCCTAGTAACTTCCCAGAGCTAGGAAGAGATGAGCTTAAACTATTAAAATTATTAAACTCTTTAAATTATTTTTTCCTTTATGCCAGTAGGGAAGCTGTACAAAAAATATGCTTTTTTTCAGTACTATATTAGCTGAAAACATAGTCAGAAATACAGTTCCTACAGCAATTTCCATTTTATACCACGTTACAGTGAAGTCTTTCATAAAACATCTCCCCAACACTCAGCAATGCAACAAATCATTCACCAACAAACAGCATCAAGAGGAATTTCCATGTTCTTTTAATCCATGCATGGGTCATGACAATAGCACTATAGGATACTGCTTTTTATATGCATGCTGGGTTCAAGTAGCAAAAGAGCTACTTTTATTCCAAAGAGGAATAACTGTTGACACTAACTCTGGATTTTGGGGGGGGGGGTTGTTCCCAAAGTTGAAATTTTAAATTGCATTACAAGAGTGGGTTTGTATTTCTGTACTTTATAGCCCATTAAATAATTATATTTTACATTTTTAATATAAAATATTGTATTATTAATTATATTTATATATATTCGTTATATAATTTATTATATTATTTATATTATATACAAATATATATAATAGAATTCTGTTATTATATATGGCCCATTATTATGATCCACAGTGAATTTCAGAGCAGAATGGATTGGAGACAGTGTGTCCTTTCTCATAACAATAAGGGATGTTAGTACCAACTTCCCATTTTACTACAAATTGATATTCTTTTAGTGAATACTCAGGATTTTTATAATACAGCCATTAAAACGATTGCTTCTCAATTCAAACATACAGATTCAAAATTGAGGTCTGAGTCCTCTTGCCAACCCTTCCTGGGATGAATTGGATAAATCAGTGGAATTGCATCTGTTTGCAGGAGAAGAAAAAAAAGGCAGAACTTTCTATGTGACTGCAGGGAGGGAAAGCTCCTCCAGCTCAGCTCAGTCCATCAACTCCAAAAGGAGCATTTTCCTCCTCTTGGGAGGAAACTCCAGCAGGTACAGTCAAAATCACTGCTAATAAAAATGTGCCAATACCATTAAAATAAAGTATTATACATATACTTCCATGGGGTCTTATTTTTCAGTATGAATTGAATGGTGGAACAAGAATCTTTTATGTATCTATTTTAAAAATAGATGGAAATTGAGACCAGAATTGTTTTTTTTTTATTTACAAATCACTCATGCAAAGGCTCAGTAAAATTCTCTTGACATTTCTGAGTGTCTGTATCTCACAATCAAACTAAAAGGATTAATCAGTGGACAGAAACCTGTTTATTCAGACGTGTTTCTCAGGTAAAAAGGCTCACAGACACATTCTTTGCACACTAGGTATTAAAGAGGTCAGTAGGGAAGGGATAAACTTTATCACATTAAGCTGGAAACCTCTTTAAGTGTGAAAGGTCCATGTCTTTTAACAGTGCTTCTCCTCCAGTGATAGGCAGTGGTGGTGGTTGGATTGAAGGCTGAGAAGGCAGAGCTATGCATGGAAGTGCAGTTTTGCTGTATCAGTGACACAGCAGAGCTTCCAGAGTCTCACAAGACCAAAATTGGGTAGATTCAGGGTGGAAATACTGGTTTCTTCTAGTTTGAAAAGAATTCAAGCATTATTAGCCAGGCTGTCAGGCAATGTGGGCTGAAAATCAGAATTCCGTCACTTTTGTTTGCCCCTTGCAATAAGTGACACATTGTTCTGGGGAACACAGATATTCTCTCTTGCCAAGCATTGTCTAGTGTTGGTCTTGTTGGGCAGTGCCACCAGATGATGCTGGTGAGCCCAAGGCAGGACAACAGGGGCCAAAGCCCCTCCTGGCACAAGGGGACACAACTTTGGTGGTGTGGAGCTCAGGGTGTGACTCTCACTGTAACTCACCAAGCCCTTCTCTGGACTGAAATCACAGCTGGCAGGATTCTGCAACACACATACTCTCATCCACAGAATCATTTAGGTTGGAAAAGACCTCTACAACTCATTCAACACCTCCCTGACCCCTAGAACATGTCTCAAAGCACCACATCTACTCATTCTTTGAGCACCAGGTATTCATCATCAGGTGTAGTCAGGATTTCTGGAGACACTGGGTGATTCTAAAGTGTTATTTCAGGTGCTCAGGATGCCCTAGGGTCACTCTTAACCATTCGGTAAACAAATAATTATTTCTTTACAGTAAAATCTAGTCATTAATACACATACATGTAGAAACAGAAATTTGATGCTGCTTCTCTCCTTCCTTGCACCTGCTGTAACCATTTACTATTTGTAAAAGGGATGAGACACGTGACATTAATCAAATATTAGTATTTTGCATTCACTTTTCAAATGTAGAAATTAATATACAACATACAAGCTCACCTGCTTTTAATACTTTGTTTCCAAGATTATATTTCACTGGAGATTTTTTTCAGATGTGCTGTGCCCCTGCACTATTTCACCTAGACATGAAACAGGCAGTGGGAGGAGGAATTAAGTCTTACAGAGGTAACCTGACTTCAGAAGAGATTAAGGGCAGTTATTTACACCAGCATAACACCCACTGACTTACTAGTCTGTAGTAAATCTGAACCTAAGTGTACATCTGAAAACAAACAAGACATAAAAAAATCATTAGAATTCATGTAGACCTAATAATTCATATAGACTTTTCTTATTCTAGTTTTGCCTAAGGTGTCTTTCTTCTGTAATTTTTATGTTGGAAGCTAAGAATAATTATATGTTTTATGAAGTCAAGGCAGAGATGGATTATGTATCTGATAACCTGCTTTGGATCAAGGAACCAAAGACCTCACTAATGCCTCTTGTAGGCACGTGAAGTTTCAGTGAATACTCTCATCCCACTGGTATCAGTTGACTTTAAGCTCATCTCCATCATACAGAGATTTCACCCTGAAAACACACTTTAAAAATGCAGAAATGTCCCTGATGCATTCCTGTGTTTCTCTTTTGCAATGTTCTTCTTTGTCCTTTGGAAACTGCATTGGTTTTGTACTGAAACATATAGAATCATAGAATGGTTTGGGTTGGAAGGGACCTCCAAAGGTCATCTAGTCCAACCTCCCTACAAGGAGCGGGGACATCTCTAACTAGGGCAGGTTGCTCAGAGCCCCATCAAGCCTGACCTTGAATGTCTCCCGGGATGGGGCCTCGACCACCTCTCTGGGCAACCCGTTCCAGGGATCTATCACTCTCATCTTAAAGACCTTTTTCCTAATGTCCAACCTAAATCTCCCCTTTTCTAGCTTAAAACCATCACCCCTCATCCTATCAAGCAGTTTTAAAGAGTTTCTTGTTATTTGGTAATGGATGCTAAAAACTGGTGACCACAGAAATCAACAGGACAGAGTGAAAATTAGAAAAATTTCTCAATTATGGTGAAGTTGTCATTTTTAGGTACAAATATGTATTATTCATACAGTAACAATAATAAAAGCAAGAAAGAAAGTCTGTGTTGTTCACTGTCAGGGCTCTGAGCACACTCCCCTACCCTAGTTTAGTTGGTCATATCCAAGACAAGCTGATTTTTGTTTTGATATTACTTGTTTTGAAGAAAGATCTGGGAAAAGCCCCAGTGAGGGTTCTTGCCAGGGGAGCTGCTTTAAAGCTGAAGCTCTCCCTCTTGAACTGGACACAATGAAGCCCATTGGCACCTGATGGGGAGCACCTACAAGTGCAGTTGGAACTGGTTGATGTTGTGATGCCACTTTTGATTTTCTTTGAATTGTTGTGGTGATCTGGGGAGGTTCCTGAGGAAGACAGCAAATGTCACTCCTGTCTTCAAGGAGGACAAGAAGGAAGTTCCAGGAAAACAGGCTGGTCAGCCTCACCTCAATCCCTGGGGAGGGGATGGAGCAAATAATCCTGGAAACCACTTCAAAGCACATTAAGGACAAGAAGATGACTGGGAATAGTCAGCATGGATTTATGGAAGGGAAATCATGCTTAACTGACCTGATAGCCTTCTACAGGCCAGGGAAGTGGATGATGAAATGGGTTGGAAATTGGCTGAATAGCTGAGCCCAGAGGGTTGTGATTGGTGGCACAAAGTCCAGCAGAAACCAGACACTAGTGGAGTATCCCAAGGGTTGATACAGCATCTAATACTGTTAAACTCTTCCTAGATGGGATCAAGTGCACCCTCAGCACGTCTGAAGATGATCCGAAAGCGAGAGGGGTGGTTGGGAGGCCAGAGAGTTGTGCTGCCAACCAGAGGGATCTCAACAGGTTGGAGAAATGGGCAAATGGGACACCTGGAGATCTCAACTGATCTTCATTGTTTTAAAGCTTAACAAGAGCAAACTGAACAACAGGTAGCACCAGGCTGTCATCAGAAGACTGGAAAACTTTTCTTGCAATGCAGGGTGACAGTAAGGTGAGGAGCAGCAGCTCTCCACCATTGCAAGGTATGCAGGGAATCTCAGGAACCTCCTTTAGTTCTTTACTCCCTTAAAGTCTCACTTTAGGTTTACCTGAGGTAATCCAATCCCTTGAGTGAAGGAGAACATTAAAAACAAACACACACACCCCCTCCCCAAACAAACTGAAAATAAAGCTCTAATGACAGAGGAATAATGCACTGGCAAACAGCAGAGCAGGACTGGTATGACTGGAAGAGGGGTCACAACTGAATTTCAGAAAAGGGTGTGATTTCTTTCTGAATCTCATGAGAAAGAGCCAAACTTCTTCAGCACAAGTACTGCATATTTAATTCAACCTATAGCTGAACTATGGAAAAGGCCATTGCAGCCTGCTCCAGGTGACCTGCTGGAGCAGGGGAGTTGGATGAGATGATCTTCAGAGGTCCTTTGAAAACCTTGAAAAAACCCTTTATATAAGCAGTAGGGATTTTTAAAAGGAAATAAAAGTCCCAACCCTCAAACAGAAATAAAATGCTTGATGCAATCCCTGAAAACCTGGTTGCAAGAGCTGACATGGCCACTTTTAAAATGCCTCAACACTTCCTCTAGTCGGCTTTGCCACAGCTCCTTTCAAACAAGAGATTTCCATTTACTTATCTCTCCTCTGACAAGTGTCTTCCCTTCTGATAAATCACAGGCTTTTATTATCTTCCTGTTGGCTGAAAAAATGACATAGATTGTTTGAAACAGCTCCAAGTCTGTGTGTACATCAAGAGCAGAGCTCACTCCTAACAGAGCCACCTGCTGACAGCCAAGTGTATTCATTTTAAATCCTTAAAATCAGAGCTTGTTGGTGTTCCTATTGCATGTGGATCATTAGAAAATAATGGATGGAAAATGTGTATGTCAATTTTAACCAACTGAAACCTTCTATTCCTACTTATGTTGAATTTGGGCTGCTGTCTCTGCTTCCTAGAAAGTTTCTGGCAATTTTTTTCTGGTTCTTTACCAAACAGCTTTGAGGGAGAGAAGTTAAAAAGCAGGTCATTAAAAGCAAACATAAATAAGCAGCAACACTGTTGGATCTTTAATCACTGGCTCTCCTTGAGCTCCATGAGAGGAATAATTCCTGTGCATGCATCTCTTTGGTTAATGCTTGAATGTCCTCTGTCAAGCAACATACAGGCTCTACATACTTGATTCTTCTGTGAGGACTTCTCAGTGTTAGGTTAATGATTGGACTCAGTGACCTCAAAGGTCTTCTCCAATCTAGGCAATTCTGTGATTCTCTGATTAAGATTATGTGTGTTAGGAGGGAAAGGCTAAACACATAATCTAAGACAGAAAGGATTCATTCTAAGGGATCATGGGTCTACATGAGGACAAGAGGAAACGGCCTCAAGTTGTGCCAGGGGAGGTTTAGGCTGGATATTATGGAGTAATTTCTTCACTGAAAGGGTTGTCAAGCCCTGGAAGAGGCTGCCCAGGGAAGTGGGTGACTCAGCATCTCTGGAGGTATCTAAAAAACATGTAGATGTGGCATTTAGTGGCAAGGTTTAGTGGTGGACTTGGCTGTTCTAGGTCAATGATTGGACTTGCTGGTCTTAAAGGTCTTTTCCAACCAGAATGATTCTATGATTCTACATGTACCCACTGTAAAAAGCAAAATGGACATTTGACATGGGCAGGGAGGAGCCAGCAAAGAATGTGCTACACTGAAAAGCCAATTAGAAATTAATATATAGTTCATGTGTAGAAACAAGGTGAGGTGCTTCAGTTAGATCTGTGGAAACAATACGAAATCTGACCAATCTCTCCAGGTTGTCCCAGGGAGAGCAACATGGTTTAGACAAAAATGACAGACTGGCCTAATAAACTGTGTCTCCAAAGTGGAAGCAAGCAGGGGGCATCTGGCAGGTCTCAGGCCAAAGCCTCCACAAGACACCTGCAGCCAAGAGCTTTTGAGAATCCACCTTGAGCAGCTCCAAGCTCCTAGGTCCTCACTCAGCCCCAACACAGCCTGTTCACGAAGCTCAGAGCCCACGTTTCAGCTGGATCCCTCATCTCTACACCTTCCCCAAAGATTGAACTTAATTGGCATAGAACTAGAGTTAGAACAGGGTGACCTTTTACCTTGGGTGTGCAGATAAAAGTACAGCCTGTTCTCTCCCCCAGCAGTCCCCAAGAGTTACTCCATCAGCATTGCTTTCTTCTGTCTTTAAAAACAAACAAAAAAACCCAACCCCAAAGCATTCAAAAATGATGAGTAGGCTAAAGTTTAGCTGAGAAAGTTGTTGAGACAGAGGCCTTGGCTGAGTGCCTGTTAAAATCAACCCTCCTCTTTCCTCTGACTTAATGGGCTTTGACTGAGCCCTGAGCCAAGGGGACATGGGGGGGAAATCTGTGCTGATTACCCACTAACAAAGAAGTGTTTGAAATAATCTGCTGCCATCTGGCTTTGTTTTGCTAACCCACTATCGGGGCCTGAAAGGAAAATCCCTCAGATGAATAGAGAATTAATTAGCTGGGGAACCATCCGTTTGCATTTCTCACCTTCCACAAGAACTCACCCCCTTGGCCACGAGGGTGATTTCCTTGAATAATTACAACAAACCACCATGAAATTAAGAGGTTAGAGCCGTTACATACAGATGTATATCATAGAATTGTCAGGGTTGGAAGGGACCTTAAAGATCATCTATAGGTCCACCCCCCCTGCCCTGGGCAGGACACCTCCCACTAGATCAGGTTGCTCAAGGCCCCATCCAGCCTGGCCTTGAACACCTCCAGGGATGGAGCATCCACAACTTCCCTGGGCAACCTGTTCCAGTGTCTCCCCACCCTCCTGGGGAAGAACTTCTTCCTAATGTCTCATCTGAATCTACCCACCTCTAGTTTTGATCCATAAAACTTGCATATATGGCATGCAAGCTATAAAAATAAGTAGAAGTCTTCAGACCCAAAAAGCTGATATAAGATTTCTGCTGTATTCAGAGGAGCCAACAATATTACCTGGGTTTGGGGGTAGAAAGGAGTTTAAGTCTCTTTTAATAAAAGATTGGTAACATTTCATGTGATTGCTCGACTCTCTCCAACTATATGGACATGAAGCTGATTCTAGGAATCTAATGACATCATTTGCAGTGGTATATTTGTGTATGTCTGCTTGGGGAAGAAAAAGGAATGACACTATGATGAGAATGGAGGGCCAGATTATCAAGCTCAGAGGTCCACATTGATCCAAATGCAGTGAGACCCTCAAGAAGGTCACTCATGAAGCTTCTGACTATGATCACCTTCATCTTTATGTTTTAGACAAAACAAAAATACAATAATTTTTAATTAAACTTTGAAAGCATGCCATAAGACATAAACTAGAGATACTCCTTGTCCAGGAAGATGTTAAAAATCTACTTTTTTTTAATTTAATTAGTGCAGCTATCAAAGAAGTGTGAGCTCACAGTTCAGGCTGGGGGTCAATAGTTCTGGAGTGTTGCCCAGAGTCTGAAGCTCTCCAAGACCTGCTCTAGAAACCGTAACATCACTGTGCAGCTAAGGGACAATTCCACACTTGATAGGCTCTCATTTTGTGGCAAAGAGCCATTTTATTACAAAATAAATTGTAAATGCTTATAAAATAAAAAGATACATTTCTTTCTGAACAGTATTTTCTTTTCTTCCTATAGAATCACTAAGCAATAAACTGTAAGGATGTTAGAAACAAACAAAAATTTAGAGTGATTTTTATTGCAAGCTCATAAATTTCTGAAGTTGCAAGTTTTGAAATGTAAAATAAAGGTTTCAGATTATCCTTGGCACGATCAGAATAAACAAATACTAATTTTCCAGCCCATTATCTTCAGCAGTGGAACTCATGGGCAATATTTCTGCTTTTAATGACTGCTGCCACAACATAGCTCTCAACAAATCAGCTTTCAGCTGAAATATCTGCCATTCATTCACACGTACAGCGTTACAGCAATGGGAGCAAAGCCTGACCTGCTGATTTTTGTATCCTAACTATAAAACATCCAAATTTCAACTTGTGCTCAAAGAATTTCACACCAGTGAAACACTCCTGGCAGGGGATTTTTTTCCCATGCATATAGCATGTGTCCATCCATCAACACTGTCCTGATCCTATTGTTACAACCAAAAAGAACAAAATAAAACAAAATATCCACCATGAAATCTCGTGATAAAGAACATTTTGCTGGGCCAGATGGTTCCCTGCAGCAAAGGGTTACTCTTTTGTTCAAACAGGGCTTTCAGCAGCAGAATCTTTGCTGGTCGTGGAACCATTTCTAGCCAATTACAGAGGATTTTAGTTAGTACCAAAAAAAAGTTCCCAGCTTCTTCTGCCCAGCCTTGCAGAGCAGCAAAATCACCTTTAGGAGGAGCCTCATCCCCTCCTGTAAAGCTAATAAAACCAGCCAGTGGCTCCTGCAAAGCTGTTAGGCATTATAAAACACTGGTTTATCAGCAAAGAGTCAGAAAAAGATGGAAATCTATAAAAAGCAACCTCATGAGACCTTTTACTCCACAGTCTTGTCTCAAAATAATCAGTTGTATCTAAGTCTTCTGTGACAGATGCTTGTTTAATTAGCTCATAATCACTTTCAGTGATGGTGCAGTAATGGTTAACAGAAATATTAATAAAGAACAACACAATCTGAACAGCCTGACAGAAATCAAGCAGAACCAGAGGCAGCAGAGATAGGAATCTGCTGAATAGTAAAAGCAGTTCAGAAACAAAGATAGTGATTTTGAGGGCACAGTGAAGAGTGGAAAGTTGGGTCTCGAAGGAAGGGATAAGGAATAATTAAATTTACTTAGAGGTGGTCTCAAGAGTGGTTCTAACAGAAATCAGGATCAGGCTGAGCCAAAAAGAGGAAAGGGCAGAAAGGCTGAACAGCAGATTCACCTTGTAATCAATTATTGATCTTCAGTAACACATCTTCAGTAGGCAACTGATGCCAGCAACCAGCAGACACCTTAGACTTGAAATGTTTCTTAATGGACAACTTAATTCTCCTTTCCTACAGGTTAAGCAGAAAGAAAACTTTATTCCACTCCTCTTCACAGAGTTCTCTAAATTAATTGAAGCCCCTGATCCACATCTCCAACCAATCTTTCAGTTTCCCAGACCACACAGCCAATACACTGTGTTTTCCAGATCTCATTCCCACTTTCCTCTGGGTTTATTCCAATTCATCAACTTTTTTTCTTGAAGGGTGATAAGGAAACCCTGGCCTGATACTGCACACTCACCAAGGGGAAGCTGCATGTGCCTTCTCCTCCCTGTTAAACATGCCATGTGCAGGCTTCAAAATGAAGGATTTTCACAGCAATGTGACTCCTGTGAGGAGTGACTTAAGGAAACTTGTTTGACTTGAGCAAGGAACTTGTAAGGAGTCCTCAGCAAAGGGACAGCAAGACAGGAATTAATAAGAGGGATTAACACAATTGCTTATTTAACCCCACCTCCAGTGTTCACTCCCTTCAACATTAGCCATGTACTTTGTCCCCTGCATGATTAATGTTCTCAGTGATGACTGAAGCAAAATGTTGCTAAGGACCCTGGTCTCCTCGCCTCAACCTACGCTTCATTTTCCCTCCCTGTACAAAGGTGGGATGATTCTGCCTCTGGATGATTTTACCCATCTGGTGGCTTTACTGCTGCTTGCTCTGAATAAAAGGGAGTGCTAGTGCAGCTTGTGAAACTACAGGTAATACTCTCTTCTCCTTACAGACCAAGACAGACTTCAAAAGGACATTTTTCCTGTTACTCTTAAGTCAACAGCTGTGTTTGTGTTAGTTATTATAGAATCATAGAATGGTTTGGGTTGGACTTTCAAGATCATCTAGTTCCAACTCCCCTGTCATGGGCAGGGACACCTCCCACTAGACCAGGTTGCTCCAAGCCCCATCCAGCCTGGCCTGGGACACATCCAGTGATGGAGCATCCACAGCTTCCCTGGGCAACCTCTTCCAGTGTCTCACCACCCTCATAGTGAAGAACTTCTTCCTTACATCTAATCTAAATCTACCCTCTTCCATTTTGAAACCAGTACCCCATGTCCTATCACTACAAGCCCTTGTAAAAAGTCTCTCCCCAGCTTTCTTTAGGCTCCTTTCAGATACTGGAAGGCCACAATAAGGTCTCCCTGGAGTCTTCTCTTTTCCAGACTGAACAACCCCACCTCTCTCAGCCTGTCCTTGTAGAAGAGGTGTTTCAGCCCTCTCACCACCTTCATGGCCCTCCTCTGGACCTGCTCCAACAGGTCCATGTCCTTCTTGTGCTGGGGGCTATAGAGCTGGACACAGTACTCCAGGTGGGGTCTCACCAGAGCAGAGCAGAGGGGCAGAATCACCTCCCTTGACCTGCTGCCCACATGTCTTTTGATGCAGCCCAGGATATGGTTGGGGCTTTCTGAGCATTATGACATTTCTGATGCAAGTTGAAGCAGCAATGCCACTGAAGGAGCATGTCTTTGCAAAACACACTGTCCCTGCCTTAAAGCTGTGGCAGGTCTTGCACCAGCTATGTCACCTTGGGAGGGCTGCTTGGCAGTGGCCACGTTAGTTGGATGTCTCTGCAGAGAAACACTTGATGAGAATTCCCCTTTTCCTGCTCCCTGTGACATGACATAGACAACTTGTCAGGGACAAATCACAGAACTGTGGCAAAACTAAATGTGGTAGAAAACAGGAAAAGAAAGGGTTAACACAGGAGAAGGGTCCCCACACACCTGCAAGCCCTAATTAGCCTGAGGAAGAAGAGATAAAAGCCTGAGCTCAGGTTCCCACTGAGGAATTTGTAGGTCTAAGCTTTGCTCTGGAGGAGGGAGCTGTTTACTCCACCAGGAGGTGCCACCCAAGAAAGCCATTTGCCCTGGTCTAAAAGGTTGGTTGATTTTTTTTTTTTCATAGCTGATAAGGGCTTCAAAGCTGAGGGCTGAAAACATCTGTCAGCCTGCCTGCTAGAGGAGCCTGGAGAGTATAGATATACTGTGAGTGCCCCTTCCTGCCCTAAAACAGGCTGGCTTGGGACAAACAATCCAGGCAAACAATTCCTGCCCCTGGGAATGCTGGTGGCAGGGGCCTCTGGAGCCTTTTCCTGATGAGCAGTGACAGTTTTGTGGTGCAGGATCAGGCTGTTGCATGAGAGGGAGGTTCTGAGGCTCCTGGCTCTGTTTCCCTGTGGAATAGTGATGGGACAGCTCCCAGAACCTGGGTTCAGAGCCAAAAAATACTGTCTTTGCACACATAAAAAGGAGAATCTTTGTAACTGCGCTGTAAACACAAGCCCCTGCTTGTGGGAACGGCAGTAAAGACTCTGCTGAGGCTGCTGTGTACACTAATCCCGGCTGTAAGCTCATTCACAGGCTCTAAAATGAGAAGCTGAGACACTTAATCTGTTGATTTGCTCTAATGCCGGGAGGCTCCCGAGGAGATTGGCTTCCAGCGTGCCTATATTGGCTGCACCCAGCGAGCACCGGGCACACCTTAACACCCCTCTCCCAGGTCCTTGCTCGGGTAAATCCTAAGAGAGGACACCCCTGCAGCATCCCCCTGCAGAGCTCCGTCTGCAGCCGCATCCCCGCTGCTGTTCGGGCTGTTTGAGCTCCGAGCCCCGTCGGGCTGCCCGGGGCGGGGCCGCTCCCGCCTCCCGGGGCCGGGCCGGGAGCGGAGGGGCCGCCCCGGCTCCCCTTAAGCCGCGGCCGGAGCTGCCCCGGGGCGGGCCCGGCCATGGAGGCGGCGAGGGATGGCGTGGGCTCGCTGCTGCGGTGAGTACGGGATCCACCCGCTCCCCCCAGGCGCAGGGGGGACAGGGACCGGGTGGAGCGGGGCCAGAGGAGGCCCCAGCAGTGATGGGAGGGCTGGAAGCCTCTGCTGGGAGGTCAGGCTGGGAGAGTTGGGCTTGTTCAGCCTGGAGAAGAGAAGGCTCCGGGGAGACCTTATTGCAGCCTTTCAATGCTTTAAAGGGGGTCTATAAGAAAGATGAAGACAATTTTTAGCAGGGCTTGTTGCAACAGGGCAGGGGTAATGGTTTTAAACTAGAAGAGGGAGACTCAGACTACACAGAAGAAATTCTTTACGCTGAGGGTGGTGAGAGCCTGTGCCAGGTTGCCCAGAGAGGTGGTGGCTGCCCCATCCCTGGAACCATTGCAGGGGAGGTTGGCCGGGGCTCTGAGCAACCTGCTCTAGTTGCAGATGTCCCTGCTCAGTGCAGGGGGGTTGGATGGGGTGACCTTTAAAGGTCCCTTCCCACCCAGCCCATTGTGTGGTTCTAAGATCCCAGCAGTGGTCACTGCCTGCGGCTCCCGGGGGATGCTCGGGAAGAGCCGAGGCTGAATAACTCCATTTGTTTGCTCTTCGGGAGCAAAGGGCACTTCCCAGGCTCGGTGTGAGGGCCAGTCACGGCAGGCTTGGGGGTGGGTGAGCTTATATCTGATGGATACTGGGTGGGAGAAGCAAGCAGGCAAGCTCCTGCAGCCTTTAGAGCTCAGATGAAGTTCTGAGGGAAGCACAAGTAGGAGCTTTGTAGTTTGAGCTCTTTTCTGAGATGTAATATCTGTGATGTATTCACCACCCAGCAGCAGTGAAGCTGCCATCCTGTGTGCAAAGAGCTTTAGTGTCATGTTGAGAGCCCCTGTGCTCAGTGACATAACCACAACTCCTGGTCTCTGTTCACATTTCAGGTGCACCAGCCAATATCTATAAAGTCTCTATGCCACTCACAAAATTATCAGCTGCTGTTCTGATATCCCTACAGTTCATGTCTTAGCAGGGAAACAAGATCTGTAATCTAACTAAGTCTACTGACTAAGTCTTCTTCTACTAAGTCTTCTGACTAATTGCTGACTCTCTTTTTTGGCTTTGCTGTCACTCCTGTTGTCATTTGTCTGTGAACTCTAACCTAAAAGTCAAACTGTGCCATATTCTGAAGCCACTTGTGTTGTGCAACACTGGTTTTTCTGAGGCTGAAGACCATTGCACCACATTCTTATACAAATATACGAGGCATATTGCAAACAAGGATTGGGTGAGATGTGTTCAGGACTCAAGACAGGCTTTCAACCACCAGGTTCTTCTCAAAAACCAAAATTATTCCATCTGTCCCATCAGCCTTGATGCTCCATTGAATGCTTGGGGAAGTATCTGTCTGTCCCTCTAGCAGGTGGTAGTTACACAAAACAAACAGAACAAGATGATTGAGTTTGAAGAGCTTTGCTCTTTCAATGTTTGTATTTTGCACTGACACAGGATCCCTCTCATTTAGGGAAGAGCCAGGACTTGATCCTCCCAACTTTAAAGAGCAATAAAACAGTAGTGGAGTTGTCTGTATCTCATGTCACTCAACTTTCTAATAAAGCACCTTAGTGTGTTGCTTTCTTCTCCACCGCTTGTCTCCTGACTTAGCTTGATCAGCTTTTAACAGGAGATTATTTTCAGTACCTCTAATCTAGTAGGGGAATTCCCTGCATCAGGAATTGGTTTGTCTGGTTCCTGAGGATGGCAGCAGCAAAAACAGATCCTTCAAGGAGCCCTGTGTAGGCTGGTTTGTTTTGAGTCTGTGGCCTCTGACAGGGATATGAAGAAAACCCAAGTTTTCAGTAACAAGCCCAGAAATTGAAGGGTTCATACTCAATATATCTGGCTGCTTTTTTTTTTTTTCATTCATACTGGCTTTTGTTTCCTAGTACTCCTCATTAACTGAATCCTCAGCCTGTGCTGGAGCCCAGACTCACTGCTTCATAAGCAAGCTGAGTTTAAAGATGATACTGGCTGGTTTTATTGAAATGTAGGTGAAGTGGCATCAATGTTGAATAACTTGATACTTTGAATACTTGAGACCTTGGATTCCTGTCTGGTGGAGCTATTGAAAGTCCTGGTTTATTAATCTGTTGGGTTTTTTTTTCCCCTCTGACTTTCCACATCTGATAGAACTAGGCAGAAGTGTGAAGTGGTTGATCTTGAATCCTGAAGAAACTTCAGAGGTGCAAAATATTGGCTGTACTAGTGCCTGAGGTGAACCCTGTTAGCTCAAGTCCTGCCCATGAGCTGTGCCCCTAACACTCTCTTCTGTATCAGGATGTATGTTTTGGCTTTTTTCCTTCTGCTTTGTCTTTTGTGAATGAGATCTTGGCTTAAGTAATGGGAAAGAAAACTGGTCAACGTGACTGGTATTTGCTGTCCTTCCAAAAATAAAAAGAATTGGCAATACTGTCATAAGTACCACTTGAGGAACTATGTGAGAGGGAACAGAGTGTAAAAGCTCTGAAAGTCTCTTGAATCCTGAGCACTGTGCTTTCTGACATGAGGGTGCCCTATGGTGTCACCAGCCCTGCAAGTAGATAAGCAGGCTTCATATCAGAGGAAAAGATGGGAGTGATTCATAATAGGAGCTGCCCACAGACCAGTGAGGTGATTGGGGAGCTATTAACTTAGTGATGAGATTAACAAACACACCCTGTCCCAGAGCACACTTCCCTTCTGTGGAACTTCAGTGTCTTTGTTAGTGCTACTGTCACCATGTCCTCCTCCTCCCTGATCTTGACCCTTCTCCAGGAGGAAAGTGCTTATTAGCTCTTCAATTTGAAACAGTGACTGTCTCTTGGAAACCATCCTGACCACTCATCCTCACCAGCCTTGTTACAGGAAGGAGAGACATTTAGAATTGTAGAATGTGTTGGGTTGGAAGGGACCTCCAAAGGTCATTTAGTACAACCCCCTACAATAAGCAGGGATGTCTCTACCTAGGGCAGGTTGCTCAGAGCTCCATCAAGCCTGACCTTGAATGTCTCCAGGGATGGGGCCTCCACCACCTCTCTGGGCAACTTGTTCCACTGACCAACCACCCTTATATTAAAGAACTTTTTCCTAATATGTAACCTAAATCTCCCCTTTTCTAGCTTAAAACCATTACCCCTCGTCCTGTTGCTCCAAACCCTCGTGAACAGATCCCCCCCTGCTTTCCTATAGGTAGAAAGCAATATAGGTATTGTTTACAAGATAAATGCCTTGGCTGTTTGGAAGTCAAGCATAACTATCTGAGAATGCTCCACTTGAGTTCTGGTGTTTTAAATACGGATGATCAGTCTTCCTAAAACAAACTCATATCTTAAATAATCAGTTGAAAGGAGCCTTGTGTGTTACCTCGTTGAGTGTTTGTCTTGCAGGTGAAGAGAGTGACCCAAGTGGCTGAATGAAGTAAGAGCTGCTGCTTTTCCAATTCAGTGTTAAAGCCTCACTCTAATAGTGACCTTGACATCAGCTGAGCTAGAGGTGGCCCTCATCCACTTGGAATGTTTAGAAGTGTTTTCAAATGTCACTGGCAAGAGAAGGTTCAAAGACAAGGTGTCTGTAGGGCTATGTGGTAGTGTTGAACTCGTGAGATTCGTATCATGCTTGTGTAAGCCACTGAACTCAACAATCCTCCTCCTCCCAGCACTTGACATGACTGTTTTTATAACTACACTGACTTCTTATTTGTCTTAGATCTTTGGTATCCATGGGAGCCTCTGTGGGAGCAGTAACAAAACAGACCCTGTTCCCTCCTCTCATGCCTGCAGGGCGACCTTTCCGTGTGTCCAACGCCTCCCGAAGCAGCCGGAAAGGAATTGTTGCGAGCAGCCTACAAGAGCTCATCAGCAAGGTACAGAAAACCTTCCCACTGGCTGAAATTCAGTGAAGTGCCCCAGAAAGGCAACCCACAGACCCTTGTTCTCCTAGAAATCATTACTGGGGGAATTAAGGAGAATGTCAGATAAGCAAGTCTTAATTATGAAATGACAGACCCTCTTTTGAATGCTAAAATCTAATTTTGTTTGCAGACTTTAGATGCCTTCCTTATATCTACTGGAATAGTTACTCTGGTTTTGGAGGAAGATGGCACAGTTGTGGACACAGAAGAGTTCTTCAGGTCCCTGGGTGATAATACACACTTCATGGTTCTAGAAGGAGGACAGAAATGGACTCAAGTAAGTGTTGACTGCCCCTCTCTCGCTTGAATAGAAATGGATGGAAGAATGCCTGTGGCAGTTAAAATTGTTGGAAAGAGAGGAGAAGAGGAAGAAAACTTCTCCTGAAGAAGGCAAGGTGTCAACTCCTTGTTGAACTTTCCTGGATGATAAATCAAGTTCATTATTTTTTGTTTTATCCCTTGCTTGGACATAGACATGTTGGCAAAGATCTGCCAAGAATTGAAACGAAACACTAGAACTGAAAAGAGGAAAAAAATCTCTGCTTTTGAAAGGCCTCAGAAATAACTTCTTGGGCTTTTTTGTAACATAAAGACAATTAGGACTTTGCATGAAGTTAAAAATGCAGCATCTGTAAAGATTAGCTTTTAGAGAAGAAAAAGTGCCTAAATGAAGCTTTGTAAAACAAATATTACCTCGTGAATGCAGTAATGGTTTAGTGAAGGTTAGAGAAATGCTTGTGTTTAATCTTGCAAACAGCTATAAGTTGTCATCAAAAGCTAATGTTACCCTACATAATCCAAGATATTGAAGAACTATTAAGATCAACTAGCTTTAGCCTTCTAATCCTGTCACCTCAGTGTCCAGTTGGTGGTTTTGTGGGTGAATAGTCATCTGTACGTTAATAACTCAGACTCCTAATTGTCTTTCCATGAAATGGTTGTTGCTAGAAAGCTAGCATCAAAATTACTTCTATGTGCAGAGCTAGCTGAGGAGCTGGAAGCAGACCTACCACTTTTGTTGTACTCAGATGCCTCAGCATTGAGTGTTGCTCCTCTTCAGGATGTGCTGAATGACAGCAGGAGGACTTGCTGCAGCTTCACAAATTATCACGAGTGTAGCACAAGCTCCATCATGCTTCATCCAAACGTTCTGGGTGCTAATGTGGCAGGCAGGGGATACCCTGCCAAGCATGCCAACTACTTGTACATGTCCAAAACTGTTGTTGATGGGAGCCCTGTTGCTGGAGCTTGGAGGCCAGCAAAGTAAAACAGGCATAAAATTGCTGGCTAATGATATCCTACAGTGTTGAACTTGGTCTGGCTTACCATGGCACTGAGTGAAGGGGTGGCCAAGTAGAAAAAGGCCCAGCCTTGCACAACTTTATTGCTTTATTTAGCATGCACAAACCAGCTTGGCAGCTGTGAAGTCATTAACCTTGGGTGGAATGTGCTGAGCAAAGTATCCACTAGAGGTCTCTGTAGACATGGGTCTATTTTCTGATTATTTTTTTTTCTTGGAGCAAGTCCTGAAAGCATCACTGTCAGCCCTGAAGCAGACAAGGGAGATGTTGGGATGAAGGTTGGACTTGATGATCCTAGAGGTCTTTTCCAACCTAAATGATTCTATGATTGTTTTGCTGTAGTTTCCCAGCTCATGGTACAAACTCTCTCTTTTTACATTAGACAAGAAATGGAGTTGCTGTGAGACGCAAGAAGAAAATGGGAGTAGCAAACATCACCTTTGATCTGTACAAGCTGAACCCCAAGGATTTTATTGGCTGCTTAAACATCAAGGCAACCTTCTATGAGATCTACTCTGTCTCATATGACATCAAATGCATGGGAGCAAAGAGTGTGTTGCGGTGAGTGTTTCCAGTACATCCATGTAAAATCTGTGGGTATTGATTCTGTGAAGGAGCTGTGCTTATAAACTTAGTATTAATTCTTACATAGTGGCCAATCTGCCAAATCTTCCTTTGCACAGTGGACAGATGACCTGTAAAATCTTACAACAGCTTTTTATGGTGGCATTAAGATTTCCCCCAAGGCAAAAATCTTCTCAGCTTGTTTACTGTAAGGTTGTAGGTACAGTCTCTTTGCTTTCCTGGTGGAATTTCCTCAAATTTCTTTGACTTATTTGAAGAATGCAAGAGGATGCTGAGGAATAAGCATTGGACACCCACCTATAGCACAGGCTTCTTCAGGGTTTCTTCAAAGCAAAGGTTTACCCTGGAACAGCTGCACTCCTCCAGTTCCTGTGTTTGCTCTTGAGTCAGAACAGGCTCTGATTTCTGGCTCCCTGCTACAGAGATGAGGATCAGCACTGAACTTGCACTGCTAAGGAGAGTTTGAAGAGGCAGTTCTGCCTCCCTGCCAGCACAAAGCAGCTGGTGAGAAAGCAGCAGTGCTGGCAAACAGCTGAAGTAGCTGTGGAGTTCTTTTGGAGGCACTGTTATGTTAGAGAGCTGAGCTGTAAGGGAAGTGCCAGTGTCAGGGTGGGAAAACAGTCTGCTAGCAAAGAGCTGGGGTGACAGAAGAGAACCTTGGGTACTCCTGACCACAGCAGTGAGATGGCCTCTCTCAACTTGCTGTTGAAACTGGAGACAGGTGCTGCTAGCTTCTTGGTGTAGTCCCCCTGCTAAAGAGTTCCACATTTTGAACTCTATGCCCCAAGCCCACCTGCAGAGCATGAAGAGAAAGGGCCCTAAAATGCTGCAGTTGTTCCTTGGGAGGGGTGCAGAGCCTGCCAGGTCTGATTAGTGCATTTCCCCCGTGGCGTCCAACTGAGGGATCAAATGTCCAGCTCAACAAATAACTTGCTCCACGGCTGAAGTGACAACTGCTCTGGTGTCCAAGTGGCACAGTGCAGCTGCTCCAAAGCTCATACCAGGTGCAGCTTGCTTTGCAACTGAAGCTCCTTGGCTTGTACTGGCTGGTGGAGGGAAGAACACAGTGAAATGGCACATGTGAGAAGCATGAATAAGGGCACAGTGTTTTTTAAAGGCTTCCCAGGCTCTAAGTACAAGGTATTCTACTCTTCTGAAGCACTGGATTTTGACTGCAAACCTTTTTCCATCACAGTGGGGGGGGGGGGATAAATTGTAGGGAGAAAACATTGTCTTCTNGGGGGGGAATAAATTGTAGGAAGAAAACTTTGCTTTCTCTGCTAGAGCTCAAAGGAGAAGTGAACAGCAGCAGAGGCTTCAGGGCTGTGTGTTTTCTCAGGCAGGAATTCAGAAAATCTTCCCCCTTTTTTTGCAGAAGTGGAGGCTGGTCTGGTTTCTGCATCTTCAGAGACTGATCCCTTTCTAGATTTGGAATAGTTCCAGTTCTCATGTACCACTTCCCCAATGCCTCAGCTTCATATCTGTGAGGGCCTGCTTAACTTTTGGGGGATGAGGCTTGAATGCAGCTCTTAGTACTGTGTCCCCATTGTTTCTTGGAGAATGGAAGAAAAACACAGCTATAAGTTGAGTAAATGACCATTCAAATAGGATGATCACTATCCCCCTGTGATCCTGTGGTGATCCACAGTTGATATGGCAGACCTCTGATGCTTACCTGATCTTACTTTATGGATCTCTATTGGTTCTCACACATTATTATGTATTTGAATGCTGATATTTATAATATCTTTAAAAAATAGAATAGTTGTGAACTGAGAAGTCTTAAGGCTTGCATCTTGGGCAGCATTAATTCACCTGGCTTCATTTGGTTTGTGTTGGACATCCACAGTAATGTGATTGCTCAGCTTCAGATCTAATCAAGATTGATCTGTAGCTTGGAGGTAGATGAATTGTTGTATTAGGGGATGGCCTAAAGGTGAGGTGGATTCATGGTGCAGGAATGCTGCTGGGCTCCCAGGCAAAGTTATCTTCAGGGGTGCTCTGGTAGTTTGGGTGATAGCTTTGCAGAAGGCCTGTAAATGTCTAACAGGATGACAGCCTGCTTTAATTGTATTTTCTGGTTCTGCCAACATGTCAGTAGTTTACTTCTGTGGCCACTGATTAACAGGATTTTCTCTAAAGAAGGTACAACAACCACCAGCTTCTCAGAAGTGAGAAAGAACGAGAGAATTCTTAAATCCATCTAACTCATCCTAAAGGTGGTATGGGTGGGGAGAAAGGGGTAACATCATCCTGCTGGTGATTTCTTTTAAATAAATGACTTTTCTTCTAGGAAGGTGCTTCAGCTGATGTCCCACGCAGCACAAATAACTGGGCAGTTTCTGGTCTACACTGGGACATACATGTTGCAGCTGATGGGTGAATATGATGATGACAGCACCTGCGCAAGGTCAAGGAGGGAGTAGTGCCCAGAGCTGCACCTTGGACACTGGATCCTTTTGCTTACAGACATTCTCTGGTCCAGCTTTGATTGTATAATGGTGTTAGGGTAGGGGGATGTCCACTGGTGTGAACTAACACTCTTCCCATTTGGGAATGCTTGCAGGCCTTAGTCATAAAATGTGTTTGATGTTCACAGGCTCCTAACACAGCAAAAGGAGGGGTGCCCAATGCTGAGACTTTGGCAGAAGGAGAGAGGGCAAGTTTTTTCCCTAACTCAAAATGGAGAATAAAAATACTTGGAAGCTTGTACACTTTGTAACCAGTGGAATATTTCTTGCACTGATCAAAATGTGGTTTGGCTGGGTTGGGGTTTTTTTTTCCATGGCTGTCTACTTGTCTTCTGGACAGACTGGGCTGTAAGATGAGGGGCTGTGTTTTGGTGTGTTGTTTTTAATCCTTAACAGTGCTGGTGTTAGTGCCCAGCTGGCATTGAGGTACAAAAGGGTGAAGTGTACTTACTTATTCCTGCTAACAACACAACTACACAATACAACTGAATCCTAGTTCAGTGACTGGCTACTCTCATGAAGACTAGTTGGAGAAAGTGCAACTACTAAGCAATAGCTTAAGATCTAGCCTTACTTCCCTTAAAACAAGTAAAACCATTTCATTTATCTCTTTATGTCTTTCTTCAAACCTACAGAAAGTTCAGAGTAGCTCATACCAGATATCTCAGACCTGATATATTCCTTTAAGGGATCTGATGTGCAGTTCTGCCTGAAGTATTGAATCATTTGCCATAGCTTCATGAATATGGCTTAGAGGCAACCTGCTGGAGCTTCCTTCAGGGGTTAAACCATCACTGCTGGAGCTGTTGCTATTTGGTTACAAGGTGACACTACATCCCTAGCTGTACTTGAGGTACATGTAAGAGATGCTGGATTTTGATGCCCCTGTGCTCAGGTGAAAGCAGCAGGGCACTGTCTAGTCTTGCATAACATATGCATGCTCTAAAGTGGACACTTGTAGGGTTAAGAGTTTCCCAAGGCAAGCTGTACTAAAGGGCAAAGTTTTTAATCCTTAGATAGAATTGTCCATAATGTTTTCTACAGTTTAATACAGGTAAATGTGTCTGACCTGAGGGCAGGTGCCACCTAGGATGAGAAGCTCTGGTGCTTGCATGACCAGCTTCCTGCAAGCTTTTCCTCTACAGTGTAGAAAGCTGGAAAACAAGCAGTCTTAGACACCTTGTGTCCAAATACAAACTTGGGAAAGAGCCCAGTTTTAGCTGCTCATAGGTGTGGCTCTTGAGATGTTTCATTTGCTTGCTCATGAAGAATTTTGATAAGTTCTTATATCCTTCCTTCAGACTGAAAGCAGCTAAGCAAATAAATGTGTCTGACCTGATGCCAGGTGCCATCTAGGAAGAGAAGCTCTGGTGACAAATGAACAGTTTGAAAACCTAATCTTCTAACAGAGGAGCAGGTGGACCAAAAAAACCAAGCAGCATGTTCAGTGGATTCTATTCTGACCTGTCAGCTGAGTCTGTTCACTTTAAATGTCACTAATATTGCTCTTACTTTTATCTGCAAATTTCACCTTTATTTTTGCCTTCTTTTTATGGATGTGACTTACTCAGCTAGAGCTGCATCTTTCAAATCACTGTTGTGATGAAAAGCAGCCTAAATCCAAGTGTTATTAAAGGGATGGATGGACACAAGTTTGGTGGATCTCTGCCTGTCTCTTCAGTAAGGGAATTGCAAATAAGTAGACAGCTAAGAAAAATACTGGGGTTTTTTTTCCAGATTTGTTGTTTCCCATCTACTTCTGAGTGTTGCTGGAGGAGAGGGGAGGGCACACTGCCCCAGAGAAGGGGAGAATGGGTTCTTCCCTCATTTCTCACAGGGAAGAATGCCTGTAGCTTGCAGCAATGTCAGGTTTCCTTCAGAAGAAAACAATATATTCTGTGAGTAATGAGAGGTTATATTAGAATGGAAGCTTTAGAATTCATGTGTAGTGTTCTTGACACACACCCACCCCCCAGCTGATTGTTGCCATAACTGTTGGCTAAAGTCTTTCTGTCCTTAGCAAGGAATTGCATTTAACTGATGCAGTGCAAGGACTTTGTCATTCATCCTTTCAGCTTTTAAGGACCATATAGGCTGTTATAGTATTTGCTTGTTCTGTAATGCTCCTAAGAATATTTATGTTGCTAATGTTGGGAGCACCAACATTAAAATAATAAAAAAAACCCCAACAAAACAACTTGCATAGTTCATTATTATCTTCAACATCTGTAATACAAAAGCTTTTGCAAGTCTGAACTGTGCAGGTCTCAAATTCCAGCCTTCTATAGCCAGGGGCAATTGTTACAGGACTAACACTGTAGCTTCCAATGGCACTGAACTCAACATACTTTAAACCACTAACCCAGTATGAATTTGCAATTATTTTAAGTTGCATTCACAACATGTAAAACTTAAGCTGCAAAGTCCCCATCTTGGAGCATCTCCCTCTCACTCAAAATGCAAACAGCTGAGCAAAGTAACTCAGCTTTGATGTTACAAAATGGGAAAAGTGTCTTAGAAGTTGTGTCGAAATTGTTTCATTGTTTCTGAATTTTTTTTTGCCACAGGCTTACTCTTTGGAGGATGATATTTGCTACTGTACCAACTTCTTTCCAGAGACAGTTTTAGCTTTGGGTCAAGCTGGAGGAATTTGTCATTCTCTGAGTTGGAAGTAGGTTTTGGTTTTGTTGGGTTTTTTTAATTCAGACTGCTTAGGAGGCAGAGCTTTTACTTCAGCTGTATGTGGTACACAGCAAAGAAAAACTGCAGCATTATTTACCTTCCAGAAAATTACATACAAGTGATGTACAACTAGAGACAGAAAAACTAAAAGCAGAGGCTCTTAACTGCAGGTATGTAGAAGAAGTTGGCTTTTCTACTTGACTTTTTTAGCTTTAATTTTAATTTCCACAAACTCAGTCCATCTGTCTTGTCATTGCTGCAGTCCAGGCTGGTAGCAGTGACATGTGGAAGGTGTGACAGGTTTGCTGTCTCTCTGCTTGCACTGGCCCTTTCTGGCTGTTGCTTTGCATCACTTTCTAACAATGCACCAAGTTGTGCTCTCCAGTTACCAAAAAAGGAATTTTCACTCAACTACTCGATCTTGTTGACTCAGGCACTGCTCATGTTCTGCAGGCAAAACAAAGTTGCTCCCTTCATGACTAGAATGAAGAATCTAGTAGCTTTTTGTGTGTGTAATTTATCATTACTTCATTTCCTTCCTTTCATGAAGCCATGAAGTTGCTGCTTTCTTGCACATTCCTATTACTTCAGGAGAAATAGGATTACAAGCTCCTCTGTCCAGGGGGAGAGGAAAAGGCAGGGTCTAAAATTCCTTAGACCATTTGGAATATGCTCTAGGAAACATCCTGAAGCCCTTCCCAATAGAGAAAGGAAAAATAGGACTTTGAGCTGGGAGATTTTTCAGTACAGTGAGTAGAGAGGTAGGTGTTCACAATTTAGGAAATGTTGGTAATATTTAATATTAACTGTGAAGATAACTACATAGGATCATCTGTAACTGTCTAGAATGATAACTAAATCATTTCACTGTGCTGCTTCCTGAGATGGCACTTGAACTAAAGGCACAAGCTTCTTTAACTAAAACCAAGTTAAAACCAAAGTATATTTTTGACTCAATGCCTCACGTTTTACTGGAGTTAATGTGATTAACACACCCCTTGAGTTATGCATTACAAGTATCCTTGTGGGGTTTAGAGTTTATTGCTGCTTTCTCTACCTTACCTTGTCATATATGCAGTTGAGGTGTTTATAAGCATGAGGGTGTCTGTTTTGCTAAAGGAAGAGGTGGTGTTTTACCACTTGGCAATTTTCAAGCTCAGTAGATTAACTTGCTATGAAAATTGAGATGGATGAGAATTGTGTCAGTGATTTGATGATATTTTCTGTGGTGCCAATTTTAAGGAACACTATCCATGAATAAATAAAATCAAACGGTGGCTTTGGATGTTGTCTCTTTTCATTTCCAGAATAACTTATTCCTGAACTCATGAATGTTAATAGATGTAGGGTATGGCACAGACAGTTTCCAAGTGCTGGGCTGCAGCAGTGAAGTAACTGGATCCTATTCTGTGGCTCTTAAACTGTTCACTGCTGACTCACTTTCTGGCTTCAGAGAAAGCAAACTCTGTTTGCTTTCATACAAAAGGAATGTTTTCCTGGATCTTTCACCAACACTGCAAAACTACTGAGAACAGGAGAGAGAAGGCCTTGGCAATCTCTGTTTTTCACTAAATACTGTAAGGATCAAGGACCTCTTTTCATAACACCTCAGGAAAACTCCCTGCAGTTATTTACCTACAGATACATTTGTACATAGTTGATGGCAGGGAAATATCAATTTAGTTTAGGGAAATATTAGATTTGTCTAGTTCAGGATTAACTTAGTCTTCAGGAGGCAGAGCATGCACCATGTGATCAGTCTAGCACACTTCTATCTAATAAAATACACTTTCTACTCAGCTTAAATTTTGCAGAGCTTGACTATTGAGAAGTTCCCCTCTTGGGGGAGAACCAAGGTCTGATTTCTTGCTGTGGAAAAGCACAAAATATCCCTGTGCTGGATTTAATGGCAAGATGTTGGAAATGGGGGGTAAAGAGAGCAGTGGGGGTGGCCTCTGAGTACAGACCAGGGCTGCCTCTGCATTGTACAGACCTGCTTCCAGCTGACTCCAAAATGAACCCACCCTTGCCCAAAGTTGGTGGTGCCTCCATGGAAACATATTTTAAAAAGGGTAGCAGCTGAGAGAGGACTGAGGAAAACGTAAGAGAAACAGTCCTGCAGACACCAAGGTCAGGAAAAGGAGGTGCTACAGGAGTCAGAGCAGAGCTTCCCCTGCAGCATGGTGAAGCAAGTTGTCCCCCTACAGCCCATGGAGGACCTCAGCAGTTGCTTGTGCTTTGAAGGAAGCTGCGACCCACAAAGAGTCCCTGCAGAAGCAGCTCCTGGAAAGAGATGAGACAGTACAGGAGCAGGTTTTCTGGCAGGACTCACACTGGAGCAGTCTGCTCCTGAAGGACTGTGCCCCATGGAGAGGACTCACACTGGAGCAGTTCCTGAAGGACTATAATCCTGGGGGAAGGGCCCATGAAGGAGCCGAGAAGTGTGGGAAGGAAGGAGCAGCAGAGAACTGTTGTGGACTGACCATGACCCTTATTCCCCTGTGCCCCTTGGGGCCAGGGAGAGGAGGTAGAAGTTGGAAATGAAGAAGTTGAGCTTGAGATGAACGGGGTGGGTGGGAGGAGGGTGTTTATAATTTTGTCTTTGTTTCTCACCATCCCTACTTTGGGTTGATGGTTGGACTTGATGATCTTAGAGGTCTTTTCCAACCTTTATGATTCTATGATTCTACTCTATTTAATTGACAATAACTTAAATTAATCTTCCCTGAGTCAAGTCTGTTTTGCTGGTGTTCGTAATTGATGGGTGACCTCCAAGGAGTCCTCATCTAGACCCATGAGCTTTTTCATCTTATTTTCTCCCCATGTCCTCTTGAGACAGAGCAAGAGATTGGCTTGATGGGCACCTGGAAGTCTGCCAAGGTTAACCCACCACAAGCACAGAACACTAAAAATAAGCAAAACCCAAGCTGTCTGTGCTATAAGTGACCAGTAAAATGGGAAACAAATCTTTTGGAATCTTTTCTGAGTGGCTTTTCACAGCTGTGAATCATACACAGGACAGGGTTAATATTTTCAGTTGTGATGATATGAACTATTTACTGACCTCAATCTCAAGCAGGGTTTTTTAAGGTCACCAGGCAGAGGCATTCAGAGGAGGCCCCACTCCTAATGTATTCTTGGTTAGGAATATTTATTAATAAATATTAATTATCGCTTGAAAGAGAACATTGAAATAGTACTGCTAGTTGTTTTATAAAACAGCTAATGAAATATAACACTAGAAGTATGGTATGTCCTAATAAACTTCAGAATCTGCATAATCCATTCTATGCAGTTTCAGCATAAAAAACTGATTGATCATTAGTTTTCTAAAAAACCTGCTTTAATAATTAGTATAGATTAGGTTTGTTGGGGTTTTTTTAAGTGATGTAACTATTGTCACAGGTTGGTTGTGATTCTGTTATGTGTTTAAAAAAACCCAAGCTTAAATCCTCAGACAACAACTGTATTTAAGAAAGCAGTAGCTGAATGATGTGGGTAGTCAGGCTATTAGAGACCCAGAGAAATCTCAGACATCTAAGAAGTGCTTTAAAGTCAGGTATAATTACTTCTGACACATTTTATAATTACACCATCAAGTCCATAATGCTTTATATTAAAAGCACTTCTAATTACAAAGCATCTTCCCTTGCACAGGTACATGGGGTTACTGCTGCTCATTATTAGGTAGTCCTTTCAAATGCTCTCCCCCCAGCTCAACAATCAGGAAAGAATAAGCAAGAAAACAATAAATAATCTTATTTAATATTGAGCTATACAAACTGAAGCCTACAGTGCTCTCTTATTTCATTCCTGAAAAGCTGAAGTGCAAATGGCATCATTTCAGTGATTCCTGCACCAAATGTGCTTAACTTAGATGCTCTCCCACCTGCAGCTTTCCTGCTTTCTTGCTCACTTGAGGAATTTGCCTGGAACAGTTGCAGAATATTGTTTTAATCTGCACTCAACTCCCTGACAGAGACTCCACCACTGCCCTGGACCAGCCCTGGACAACTCTTTCAGTGAAGAAATTTTTCCTGATATCCAACCTAAACCTCCCCTGGTGGATCTTGAGGAGATTCCAACTGCTACATTCTATTTTTCACTTGGAAGCTCCCAGCACTTTTTGCATTGCTTTTGTTTCCTTCCATCCAAGCCTTTCTCTCTGCCTGATGCCATCACCTAGATGCCACCAGCTTCAAGCACTCAGTTCCTTCTGCTATTTTCCTATACTGTGCTCTGGTGAACCCTTTACACATGAGACCTGTTATGTTGTTCCTCTCATGGCCTTCCTTCACCTTTTCCAGATTCCCTTTGGCCACATTCAAACTAAAAACTTCTTTTTCTTTTTTTTTTTTTGAGGGGATGACATGTATTTAAGTAAATGTAAACTCAAACCAGGACATCTCAGAAAAGTTACTGATGTCTCTCTTGCTCTATCTATTCATGTTCATCTATTCTATTCTATTCCATTCCATTCATGTTCTATCTATTCATATTCATGTTCTATCTGTCCATATTCATGTTCATATTAAGTCTTTTTATACAGAACTGCTCATTCTCCTTGTTTCTGTAGCATTTTTGGCACAACTGTCTCCCATACTACCCAAGCTGCTGCCCTGAGATAAAAAGCTTTTGACTCTGCCCTATTCCTGACAGATCACACACATGCAATCTAGAATACAGGGAGGGGACACCACAATGAACTGGTTCTACACAACAGAGCTGTATCTCCCTGCAAATCTCCTGTGCACAGGCAACAACTGCTTCCCCACACCCTTCCCGCAGAGTGATAGCATCTGATTGTCAGGGGACATCCATTGTCACCCCACAACCTCCTGCATTCTGGGACACACAGGGGCTGTGAAACATTATTCCCCGTGGGCGGGCAGTGGGCTGAGGCCTGGGAAGGACCTCTGACATTCTTAGCATTCATAAACCTTGAAATCATTAATATGGTCATGCCCCTACGAGGCTGCAGCCCAGCAATGGGCGGACACCCTGCGTCTCACTGCTGCAGAGTGGCTTTTAAAATGAAAAATAATCAGTTCTCTGTGTGTAAATGTTGTCTTCCCCTCCTCGTTCCCAACTGGCAGGACCTTGCTCAGAGGGGGGATGCTTCAGCTGCTTTTGTGCATTCAGCACCAGGCCACATTCCTGTGGTGGCTGGACCCACCCTCCCCGGGCAGCGCTGATAAAAATAAGCCAGGCTTTGTCCAGCCCTCGCTGCTGCTGCTGCTTGTCCTGGGGTGGTGGGCTCGCCAGGAATGGTGCTCTGCTCCTCTCTAATGCCATCTGGGAGAATCACTTGTGAGGCTGGTTTGGGGATATGTGACAGATGAGTAGGATCTATGCTGGGGAGGGAAGGGTGGCAGCCAGCAGCCACTCACCACCCCAGAAACAAGGTGAGGAAGAAAACTGACCCACCTGTGAAACCCAAGAACTGACCGGAGCAATTCATCACTGATTTTAGCTGTGAAACTACACTTATTTTAGCTGTGAAACTACACTTACTTCTCACAATGAGATGAATCACTTAGAAAGCTCCACATTTCATGCTTTGCTTAGTAAGTTGTAAATCACTGACAGTCTAGACAGGGCTCCAACCCTTTGTCTTAGAGGGCTGTTGCTTTCACTTTTGTCTCAGAGAATAAAACCACAAAAAGTTGGTGTAGTACAACCTACACCTCTCCTTCCCCCCTTCCCCTCCCATGTGCTGCAGTCTAGATCTCTGCTGCAAGGTGTTTTACTCAAGAGGCTTAAGCAGACTGAGCTGGATGGGGTAAGATGCAGGTGCTCTCTGCTTCAGCAACAAAAGATGAGAAACAAAGTCTAGATCAGATCCCTCGGTTGTGCTTGGAACTGATCAGCTTCATTCTAAATGATCTTTGGGGAAAAAAAAGTAATGAACAGGTGAATCTTTTTGATTGTCTAAAAATCTTCAGGGTAGGCAAGCTGCTGTCAGTTGGACTGAGTTTCAGAAGTATTTCAACAAATATTCAAGTATTTCAATCAAACAATACGTGATGAAATTCAATATCCATAACTGCATGACACAGGAAAACAACTCTATGTCTGCACTGAAGGGATCTGATTTAGCTGTCACTGCTCTCTAAAGACATCTTGGAGGTAGTGTGGGTAGCTCAAAGCAAAAAAAGCTCAGCAGCAATCAAGAGGGCAAACACAATGTTAAGACTTACTAGAAAATAAAGCCCAGAGCAGGAGGCATCCTGTACCACTGCACAGATCTGAGTCCTACTTCACTGAGCCTGAGGTAGAGGTCATACACATGGAGAAGGATGATAAGCAAGGATCTATGATAACAGGAGTGCAATGTCCCCCTCAAATACAGGGAAATTAATTAAGCTAATACTTTCAGCTCAGGAAATGTTGGCCAGATAGGAAAAGAAAGAACAAAACAAATACTAAACCCTTCACTTTACACAGCTACAGTGGTCATCAGGAACTGTTAGTCATTGTTTTGCAGAATAGAAGAATTATGAGGCACAGAACTATCATGTTTACAACAGGAAGAACTTCAGAGGATGGAACTCAGCTGTGCACAACAGGCAATGCTGTAGGAGACTTTGGAGGGTGGAAGTGTAACTGGGTTATAAAAGCAGTTACATAACTAATGGATGCTTCAAAAGGACTATTAAATATGAAATCATAGAAACATTTAGTTTGGAAAACTTTAAGATCACCAAGCACAACCATTAACCTAACTCTACCAAGTCCATCACTAAACCATGTCCCTCAGCACCACATCTCCAGGGCTTTTAAACACCTTCAGGGGTGGTGATTCAACCACTTCCCTGGGCAACCTGTTCCAGGCCTTGAAAACCCTTTTGGAGAATAATTTTTTCCTGATATCCAACTTAAACCTCCCCTGGCACAACTTGAGGCCATTTCCTCTTGTCCTATCACTTGTTACTCGGGAGAAGAGATCAACTCCCACCTTGCTCCAACCTTCTTTCAGGTAGTTGTAGAAAGCTACCTGCTATGATAGTCCAGATCCATTATTTGGCTCAACAAAGCCCTAAAATGACTGATTTCCAGGATGTAGGAGGGTATTTGGGGGGAAGTATTACCACACTCTATCACTATCAGAGATGTAATAATTCTAGATTAGATGGATCTTTGTTCTAATCAAGAGTAGCTTCTGTCAGACCATGTCCTCACCTGGTCAGAACAAGTTTTTTCTCCTGACAGCCTTTAACAGGACTTGTGGTTGACAGGCCATTTTGTCCTCATTCTGATGCCCCCCACACTCAAACCACCAGGACTTTCCTGATAAGCTCTGCATTGTATTGGCATCTATTCAGAGCTGACTGAACTCCAAAAGCAAGTCAGCAATATCTCGGATTCATCATCCCCTTACAGTTGTACCACTCACCCACTGCCTGGTGCAGATAATGGAGAATACACAGCCCAGCCAAAATTTGTTCTCCTTCCAACAGCCCAAAACCTCTGAAGTGCAGAGAGGCTGGAGAGTTGAACATCGATAAGTTCCTGCCTTAATTTTGTGTTCCCAAGCTCTTGTAGCTGGGAGAAAACACCAACCTGGGTATTTTACTGACTCTGTTGATCACACAGGGCAGCCCATGCTCTGGCTCTGTTTGTTTGTGTAGCTAAGTAAGCTGTGAGAATGGAAGTTCAAAACACAGCCACACCAAAGGCACGTTCTGCCTGGCAGAACAGGCAGGTACATGCCTCCCTCTCCTCCAGCTGCTCCAGCTGTTGCATAAAAATCACTATGACCAACTCTGCATGAGTTATTGCTAGCACTGAGGCTCAGCACAGGGAGAACAAAGGGGCTGAAAGAAAATACTCCTTTCCAAAGGACAGAAAATGTGTTAGAAATTAAAAGACAACAAGTGCTGGGAAGTCAAAGTGAGCTCAAACACATTAAGGGTTGGAGGTATAGTGGTTTTCCATTCATCTTGTCAAACAGTGAGAAAAGTGGGTGAAAATGTAACTAGAAACTCCTTTTGATGAGATGCTGGAATCCCTCCAACATTACTTCACAGTCTCTCAGATGTCATCCATAAGCATATTTACCCCTGAACTGACACAGTGACCTCTGCCTTAACATGACAAAGTTCAGAGCACATCCTGTGGGCTAAACCACAACCACCAGCCTTATCTCCACTGCTGTGGCTACAAAGCAGACAGGTGAGTGGCACTGAAATATAAATCTCTGGAGCTCACGTGCCTCTCACAGGTCTTGTCACAAGAGGTTGTGACAGACTGAAAAGGAGACAGGGGTGGTGGAGACCCATGGGCACACACTAGCACAGAGCATGACTTCCCAACCTCTGTTTGCTCAGGAAGCCAGGCAAAAAACACCAAAGTCAAACTGTTCTGAGGTTTTTTTAGCTTGCATGAAACACTTTCAAAATGAAGAGGAGAAAAAGGAACAACATTGACCCTGGGACCTTCCTCCTAAAGGTGACCATGGTGTTAGTAGCATTTACTAGGCTGCTACAAGCTGTCAAAGTGAACCCACCATGTGGATTATATTTATTGCTTTGGTAGTTGATGTAAGTGCTACAAAAGCTTTGCAACACTGGATAGACCCTTGTTCATATCCTTATGTATCAAAGCACAGCATATTTATCATGCTGAAAAAGGAAATAGTATCTATCATGTTAACGGTTCTGCTATGACATGAATTTCTCTCTGGTCCTTAAAAACTGCAGTAAATAGAAATAGTCCTAGCAACAACCCTGATATCAACACAAATGTGTTTCCTGAAAAGCAGGAAGCAGCTTAACAATCATCTCATGTGACCAGATAAATACAGAAGAACTTTGCTGGGGTTTTTCCAGGGCATTAAAGCAAATTTCCACATGACTTTGTGGTAGATGACTGTGGCTTGGGCTGCTGCTCCTGCAAAATCCTTTTATTCTGTAGCATGGACACCTTACACATTTTGTTCTGCCTTGAGAAAGTCATCACCTTGTAGGTATCCATTTCTACTTTAGCCTTTGCAAGAGCAAGGAGTCTGTGAGAAAGGCTGAAGACAAGAACACTCGAGGCTCTGCAACCCCACATGGCCCCACCAGTTGGTCTTGACCATGAATGTGGTCAAGCTTAGTGTACAGCTTTTGGTGTACAGCTTTTCCAAGGCAGCTGGGTCTCACACAGGAGCAATATAAGCATTTAATTTGCTTAATCTGTTTACAGAGTGAATCTCATGGACTCAGTCAGATGAAGCACCTAGAGAGAAATCTTTAAAGACATTTAGGTGCCTTAAATTTCCAAAAGGTGTTTAAGTGGGGTTTTAAAGTACACCCAGAAGTAATCCATAGCAGTTAAGTACATAGTAGGATTTTAACACACCTAAGTGTCTTTCAAATCCCAGAACAAGCTCGTGGAGACTTAAAGAGAAGCTGCAGCCTTCTGTAGACATAGGTTATGACACCCCCACCTCCTAAATCAGCTCAACTACCACATAAACACAAGCACAGGTGAAAAGGATTTGAAGGAACATTTGCATTCAATGACCAACAAACATGTGTTGCTTCTTTTCAGATGATGAGCAATAAAACATGGAGAAGCTGCATGATTCAGGTCTGAGTGAATATTAGAACATATTTACATAGCTATAAACTGTGTACAAACAAGATGCAAATTTCCTGGGTAGATTGTTGCTCACCTTCATTACCCATAAGTCATACACGTACATCAATGAATCACTTCATATGTGTGGGAAACTGGCTGAAGTTTTGGCCTCTAAACAGTGTTTGAACAATTGCTTCAAACCTTTCAAAGATGCCCAACACTGGCAGAGCAACCTACACAGCTTTTGAGGAGGCACATGGACTAAAGGCTCTACTACAAGACACACTCATTGCTTCTTTTACCCCATCACTGGCCTACCTATGTTCATTTTTTCCTTCTTCCTTCTAGTCTCAAAATAATTTGATTCAGATGATCAAATAAGTTTGATCTGCTGCTTTGTTATGTGATCCATGAACACAGAGGAGCACAGAGGAACAGTGTCAGGTGGGGGAACCCCAATAACATACCTGAAGAAGAGGATCTCCTGCCCCAGGTCCTTCTTGAGGTATCAGTCCATGGGCTGGGAGTAACACCCATCACCACCAGTCAGCAGGAGAGGCTCCATGGATCTAGATAGAGGATATACTGATCTTCATTAATATAGAGAGAGGTAACTGTGTCATCTTCTTTCAGAACATTAAGGGCATGTTTATTTTCTATCGTAGTCTAGAAATTCATACCAAGAGCAGTCTTGGTGAACTTGGAGCTACCAAGGGAGAGGGAGCTTCAGGGGATGGAGAAGAAGAGCATAGAATCACAGAATGGTTTGGGTGGGAAGGGACCTTTAANAATAGGAAAAGTGTTTAAGATCAGATACTACAGGGAACCATATTGCATAAATGTATACAAATACATATTTAATCTCCATTAATGAGCTTCTGTCCCGATCAGCCAGAGAAACTAACTGAACTTTTAAAAGGGGGGAAATTGACTGAATTTTAAAAAGTAGCATGTCAGCAGAAATGATCATGAGAGGCAAGTTGATGGAAAGTATAAATTATACAACAGTATATGGAAGGATTTGCAAGGTGTTGGGAAAGCAAGGCCTGGAAGACATATTCAAGCAAAGCCCAAGACAACCTCACTAATCAAGCCACTGAACAAATTACTTGTTCGTGGATCTCTTCCAAAAATGCAGATCACACAAAGAAGGACATTTATTTTGAGTCCTTCAGCAGAGAAAAAGGCACATGGTATCCAGCCCTGAGCTGCTGGCTGCTTGCAAGGCAAACACACTGATCCTCCAGCTGCTTCACTGATGTCAGACAGACATTTGACTCAGCCCAGTGTGGTGTGGAGCGGCTACTTGGAGGTCATTTGCAAGAAGCTGGTAGCCCTGCTGAAAAACATTTATGAGAAGGCAAAGGTGGAGCCCAGAGCACACAGTCTAGCTGGCATCAGTCATGTCACAGCAGGCAGGAGGTGGCCTCACAGACTAAGTACAGATTTTGGGTTATTTGGGGGTTATTTATGGATTAATGGGAGTTACCTTAACTGTGACCAAACTTCTTCAAACATCCAAGCATATTCTCCCAAGAGTCCCAGCTAAGTCACCTTGGACCAAGCAGATAATGATGTTCTGTAACTCTGGCCTCAGGGCTGCTCCCACACAGCAGCAGAGGCGTGGTCAGATAGTAAAGATGAGGGTAGACAGATGATGCCTCCCACCAGGGATGTGTATCAGAACATGCTATATAGACAGTGGCATTCCATGGAAAAGTCACATCAGCATTAAAACAGGCAGCCAAGCTAGGCAGCTTTTCTCTACCTGGAAACCCTGCAACAGCTTCCTAAATGGATCATAAAGGAGATACGGCAGTTGTGGGAACTTATCTCCTCTTTGGAGGAGAAAGAAAGGGCTGGAAGCCTCTGCTGGGAGACCAGGCTGAGAGAGTTGGGCTTGTTTAGCCTCGAGAAGGGAAGGCTCCAGGGAGACCTTCTTGTGGCCTTTCAGGACTTGAAGGGGACCTATAAGAAAGTTGGGGAGGGACTTTTTATCAGTGTAGTCGTAGGACGAGGGGTGATGGTTTCAAACTGAAAGAGGGTAAATTTAGACTAATCTAAATGTAAGGAAGAAGTTCTTCACTCTGAGGGTGGTGAGACACTGGCACAGGTTGCCCAGGGAGGTTGTAGATGCCCCAACACTGGAGGTGTTCAAGGCCAGGTTGGATGGGGCCTTGAGCAACATGGCCTAGTGGGAGGTGTCCCTGCCATGGCAGGGGGGTTGTAACCAGATGATCTTTAAGGTCCCTTCCAAACCATCCTATGATTCTATCCAAACTCTACACATGCTCAGTATTGTGGTGACACGAACTTTCAGGAAAGTCACTCCATACAGACCTCTTACCTTCCCAAAGGTTCACAAAACAGGGCTGCAGAGAAGATGGCCGCTGGCAGGGCACTGAGAGGCCCACCCCGTTCCTCTCGATGAAGCAGGTGGCCACCTGCCCGAGCAGCCCGAGGGGCAGCAGAAGGCCGCCATGTCCGCCTGCCCTCAGCAAGGACTCCTCGGTGGCTGAGGGCGGCAAACCCGCGGCTGTGGAGCCACGTCTGGGGCAGGAGAACCCGCCGGGGCCCTCGCTGCAGCTGAGGGGTCGGTGAGGGGCTGGCGGGACAGGGCGGGTCCCGTCCCCCCGGCCTGAGGGCGGGGCCGGGCGGGGCCGAGGGGGGTGCGGACAGGGGTGGGCACCTCCTCGGAGCCCATAAAAGAGGCGCCCGGGCGGCGGGGCCGCGCATAGCGGCGGGAACGCGGGGGCGAGCGGCCGGCAGCGCCATGAGGGAGATCGTGCACATCCAGGCGGGCCAGTGCGGCAACCAGATCGGCACCAAGGTGAGCCCGAGGGGAGCCGGCCCCGCCGAGCCCTTCAGCGCCCTGGGGGAACCGGTTCTTCGGGCTCTTCGGCCCCCGCGGGGCTGGGTTGTGCCTGGGCACCGTTCCGGGCCGGTTCTCGGGGCTGCTCGGCCCCCGCAGGATGGGCTGTGCCCGCCGCTCGCCCCCGGCCCCGCCGCCCCTCAGCCCCGGGCCCGCTGCCCACAGGCGCCGAGCGCGCTCGGGACGCGGCGCATCTGCCCCTCTCGCCGTGACCATAAAAGGCTTTGGGAAGTACCGAAACCCAACAGGAATTTAATTTCTTAAATTATTTTTACGTTCAAGCCCTGGTTTAAACTGGCGCTCCCATAGGGAGGGGCGGCAGGAGCCCCAGCGGCCCGCTGCGAAGAGCCCGCCCGGGCGGGGCGTTGGGGTTTGAATCCCGGAGCCCGCCCGGTCGGTGCCTGCAGCCCCGTCCCGGGCACGCCAGGAATCCGGCAGCTGCGGCCGGGCCGGGCCCAGGGGCTGCGGTCACCACCCCCCACCCTCCCGCCCCGGGCGCTGGGCAGGCCCCCCGGTACATCCCGCTGGGAAGTTCCCGACCCACTTCTCCTTTTCCTCCCGTAGTTTTGGGAAGTGATAAGTGACGAGCATGGCATTGACCCAGCCGGAGGCTACGTCGGTGACTCAGCGCTGCAGCTGGAAAGGATCAATGTCTACTACAATGAATCATCCTGTAAGTGCGGGATGGGGTGTGGGGCTGGGGGGTTCTGTGGGAGGGGGCACAGAATTTGGGAGAAAATGGGTTTGTGAGGCTCTGTTACACACTCCTCACATACCATCAGCCCCCCAGCTCACCCCATTATACACAGAGAAGAATATCTACTTTCTTAGAACTGGTAACTGGGTGTTCCCTCCCCAAGCAGAGAAAAATGGCACAAGGGGCTGTCCTTAGGGTCTGGAGGTGGAGGTTTGTTTATTAACACTATGCTGGGCGTTTGCTCTTCTAACATATGATTATTTCATCACATGTGTCTTATCAGTTGCCCCAAATCAAACAGTTGGTTACATGAGCCTGCCTCTGTAGTACTCTGTGATTTCATGACTTGAGATGGTTGGGCCACAGGCAATGGAAAGTTCAATGGTGATTCATTAATATCATCCCAAAGGTGTCCAAATCCTCCAAGCCAGTCTAGTGTTGAAGGATATTTACTGTAAAATGGGGATCATGAGTCTATTGACATGAACCTGCAAGTGTGAATCACAGACTCACAGAATGGTTTGAGTTGGAAGGGACCTTAAAGATCATCTAGTTCCAACTGCCCTTTTTCATCTTTTGCCCAGCTCAGTTTAATTCTTATTGTTTACCTGAGTTTCCTTGAACAATTTCAGCTGGATACAAAGTTTATTTTGTGCTTTGTGGTAGGTGTGCAAATCTACTGTTTGCTACCAAGTAGCTCTTTCAGAGGAGGTGAAACCTTCAAGCATAAAAAGCTTGTGAGATGTCTTAGGATCATTTGAACATAAACCCTTCACTCACCTCATTATTCACACAACAGATTATCCTGTAAAGAACACGTGTAAGATGACATCTTTTGGGTCATAGAGATGACATGTCTGGTTTTCAGGCAGAATTGATTTGTTCCTATGGTGCTGGGTTCTTTCACCACCATGATTTCCTGTGTAGGGAATATTTATATACATACAATCAATATTGGACTAATAATATGAGACAATATATTTGTGTATTGAGAGCTATAACTGTGTTAGCTTTCAGAACATTAAGGGCATGCTTACTTTTTATTGTAGCCCAGAAGTTTGTGCCAAGAGCAGTCTTGGTGGACTTGGAGCCAGGAACCATGGATAGTGTGCGATCCGGTCCCTTCGGGCAGCTCTTCAGGCCTGATAACTTCATCTTTGGTATGTGGACATCACTTTCTGTAAAAACCAAAACTATCCAACAGGTGCTGAGTGGTCAAAAAGCATTTGATCTCCTAATTCCAAAGGGATTGTTAGTACTGAGAAATCCTTACCAATATGTTTGCTGTTATCTGTAAGTCAGCTAAATAATCCTGTTAACTGAAAAAGTCACTCTGCTGTTAATTGTTTCTTCAGTTAGCAAACTACAGAAAGTTTGTCATTCATATAAACTCCATTTGCTTTACATATTTATGAACTCCAGAGAAATCCTGAGGCCACTTCTTGACAACAAATGATATGGAAATTCTGCTAAAAATGGAGAGAAGGGGGGAAAAAAGCTCAACCACAAACCAACCAGGCTACTCTTCTCTTGAATTCATATAAAATGCTTGAGCACTGAATTGTTTATGGGCTAATTCAACTTTTTCAGCAGATTCTTACAGTAGAGTAAGCAGTGGAGGAAGCCCAACTGTAACATGGGAAATATTGTCATATATGGCCAGTTAATGGGTTATTTTCCAATGTAATGAGGAACAGTCTGAGTGCACGTGGGGAACTTCTGGCTTTGCAGTGTTCTTGCAGAGAGTTGTTCTACCCTTTGCTGTTTCACTTTCCATCTGAGCTTAAAAATGCACAATAAATTTCATAGCATCCTTAAAGTAGGGAGGTATTACTGGTCCTGTGCACTAAAGGAGAAACTGTGTGAAAGTTGTGATCCACTTGCTGAAAGAGGAAGTCTAAATGAAAGCTACCCTGAGAACTCTCTTGTCCTTTTGGTTTCCAAGTCTGTGCTAGCCACAGAGCACATTTCCTCCTGCCAAGGCAAGCTGAGGCTGCAACTTATTTGGGATATTGTGTTAACAGAAGGAAGGAGCAATTCCAGGGACAGACAGAGCAAAGATAAACATTGTTTGTGTGGTATAAAACCAACTGAAGTCTGGGTTGTTGCTGTTGAGGTGGGGAGGGAGAAGCTGTATGAGTTACTTTAACCCTTTAACTGACTTAAAACTTTCCAGTGCTGTCCCTGCAGTGGTGTCAAGAGTCTCTTTCAAAGGAACTTTATAGTGAGCTTGGGGAGAAAAGCTGTAAACCTGGGCAGCTTTATGAAGTGTCTATGTTCAAGTTTCTCCTGCATGGACCACACAAGCCCTCTGAAAGTAAATTCACCAGACCAATGGAAATACCTGAACTGGAGCTTTACAGTTTGGCACCCCACCAGTAAAACCAGAGCAGGATCAATTCAGAGTGTCTCCAACAATAGCCCAGTTCACTGTACTCCCTTCCTGCCAAGCTAACAATGAACCAACAGCATGTGACCAGCTCCTATCTGAGTGAGGCCCCTGCCAGCATTGGGCACTGTCCTCCCAACCTGCTGAATAATGCAGAACGGCTGCCTGAGCGCTGAAGTCATGATCTTCTCTCTCAAAAGCCAACAAAGCACTTTGTTTTCTCATTGAAAAAGCTGGCCTGGGCCCACAAGGGATTTTGTGGCAGAAGCTGGTGGTTCCATCCTTGCTGTGCCCCAGCCTGTTAGGGCTTGTTCTGATGGAGATGTTTTCTGCCTCTGCTTGTGTGCCCATGTGTCTGTAGCAAGTAACCATGGACTGTCCACCAGGATTTTGAGTACAAGATCACGGGCTCCAGATAGAGGAACTTTAGCTCAGGCCAGCAGGAGATGGAGGTGGACACAAAAATAATGCTTGTGTTGGCAGAGGTGAAGAACCACAGGTGGAATGATTTTGCTCTGTGAGAGCAGCAGGTCTCCTGGCCTTCTAACAGCCTATGCTTGCCCACCAGGAATTGCTGTGAACTCTGATCTATCTCCTCTTGTTAGTAGTAGTGCAATTAGAGACAGTGCTGGGAACTGAAGGAACAAGGTGGCATCTAGGAGTTGGTGTGCTTCAGATGAAGGCTGAGGGAGTCCAGCACAGGGGAGGGCCTGAGGGAGGACAGGGCCACCTCTGGATTAGGCATTTTACCTCTAAACTTAATCTGCAAACTAAACAGAAGCAAGTAAAACCTGATTCTTCTTTTTTCCCCATGAAAATACCTTTTCCACATTTGGGAGAGTAATTCCCATTCTCCTCTTACCTTGTTCTTTGGTCCCATTCTCCATTCTCTCCTTGTCTCACTGCCCACTGAAGAATCCCAGCATGGTGAGAGTTGGAAGGGACCTCTGGAAACCATCTAGTCCAACCCCTCTGCTAAAGCAGGCTCACCCAGAGCAGGGTGATATGAAGTTTACACAAGGGGCCACCTGCAAAATAAAGTCCTAAACTTAGAATTTAGCTTTGTTAGGATCCTTACTACACCTTGGAGTGATGTCTGCTCAAGCAGACCACAGATGATGACAAGGATATTTAATTCTGGAAGCATATTCCTTTGTGCTTTGCCCAGCTGGTCAGGAAGTGCACAGCTCCCTAGGTTCAACAAGAGAAAAATACAGCAAACTATTGAACAATGCATTAACTAACCAAATTCATCAAGAGGAAATCAAGCATTTATGCAGTGAAAATAAAGTGCATCATATTTAAACAATATCCTAGCAAGCCATTTCCCCAATTCTGATGTTTGGCACCAACACAGTGAGCTGGGAATTGCAATGAGATGTGGTAACAGGAAGGAAGGGGAAGGTCTTGGAGAACAAAGCAGAGGTTGACAGCTCTATACCTAATTCTGAAACTTGCTCTCTCTGAATACCACTCACAAGAGTACCACAGTATATGTATAGTGTCTGTGAGGAACAGAACTATAAAAAACTGGTCCTACACTTAATCCTCCTCCTTATCTAAGTGATAACAGAACAGTGACATTGCAAAGGAGCCAGGCTGTCCATCTTAATGAACTGAGTGGCACATAAAAGGACAGTAGAAACCTGGGGGAGAAAATAAGGAGCTCCTGAAATGTCACTAACCCAGTTTTTGCAAGTTGCTTTGAAGCTCATGAAGAACAGTGAGTTTGTAGGGAAACCAGTAGAAGCTAAAAGGCACTTAGTAAATCCCAAGTATTTGAAATAACATTCTTGGAGCTTCTGTCCATTGGTGTTTTCATTCAAGCTAGGTAACCATGAATTTAAAAAGCTGTACCTCTTGATTTAACAACTTAAATAGGGCTTTAATAAAGCCCAGCCTTACCCTTGAATGACAAGAATGCCTCGGTGTGTCTCACAGGAACAGTCCAAGAACCTTTCATTTAGAAATGTGTATCTGTGATTTAGCCTTGTATACATCGTGGTGCTTATAAACAGAAAGTATTTAAATATTAAACAGTCATCTTGTGTTTATGGAATAAGCAGGATGGGGAGTGTGAAAGCTTCCAAAATAAGGAGTCAAGGCCATCTTTGTATTTATGAAAGGCTAAATACCAGAAAAGAAAAAAAAACCACACCAAAGGGCATAAATAAAAACTCTCAGTGATCTGAGACCAAAGGAGACTGCATAAAAAGTTGGTGTCAATCCTTCCAGAGATATTTACAGGCAGAACTGAAGAGCACAGTTATCTACTAGACAGATTTTAGCCCCATTTGTTACAGATGTGAATCCATTTAGCATGCAAATACCAAACCTTACCAATAATTGTGTTTTCTTTCCCTATTGTCTGTTACTTTAGGACAAACTGGTGCAGGAAACAACTGGGCTAAAGGACACTACACAGAAGGGGCAGAGCTGGTTGACTCGGTCCTCGATGTCGTAAGAAAAGAGTGTGAACACTGCGACTGCTTGCAAGGGTTCCAGCTCACCCATTCCCTGGGAGGAGGGACAGGGTCTGGCATGGGGACCCTGCTCATCAGCAAGATCCGAGAGGAATATCCAGACAGGATAATGAACACCTTCAGTGTCATGCCCTCCCCCAAGGTTTCTGACACGGTGGTGGAGCCTTACAACGCGACGCTCTCGGTGCACCAGCTGGTTGAAAACACGGATGAAACCTACTGCATTGACAACGAAGCCTTGTATGACATTTGCTTCCGCACCCTGAAGCTCACCACTCCCACCTACGGTGACTTAAACCACCTGGTTTCTGCCACCATGAGCGGGGTGACCACATCCCTGCGCTTTCCGGGCCAGCTGAACGCTGACCTCCGCAAGCTGGCAGTCAACATGGTGCCTTTCCCACGTCTTCACTTCTTCATGCCAGGCTTTGCTCCTCTGACAGCCCGAGGCAGCCAACAATACCGAGCACTCACCGTCCCAGAGCTCACCCAGCAGATGTTTGATGCCAAAAACATGATGGCAGCCTGTGACCCGAGACACGGGAGGTATCTGACAGTGGCCACCGTCTTCCGCGGTCCCATGTCCATGAAGGAGGTTGACGAGCAGATGTTGGCCATCCAGAACAAGAACAGCAGCTACTTCGTGGAGTGGATCCCAAACAACGTCAAGGTGGCTGTGTGTGACATTCCTCCTCGTGGCCTCAAGATGGCTTCCACCTTCATTGGCAACAGCACTGCCATTCAAGAGCTCTTCAAAAGGATCTCGGAGCAGTTTTCGGCCATGTTCAGGAGAAAGGCCTTTCTCCACTGGTTCACAGGAGAAGGGATGGATGAGATGGAGTTTACAGAGGCAGAAAGCAACATGAATGATCTGGTTTCAGAGTATCAGCAATACCAAGAAGCAACAGCAAATGATGGAGAGGAAGCGTTTGAAGACGATGAAGAAGAAATCAATGAATAAAGAAATCAGGGTGTGGTGTTTTCCAGGCCAAATTCTCAAATCTGGATTTCTAATAATGAAGCTTATAAATCCATATTTAGATTTAAAAACAAAACAAAGAAAAAAAGGAACACAAATTTCAGGCCTTAGGTGCTCTTCAGAGTCCATTGGGGTCACTGGGAACTGAGGACATGCAGCATTTCTGGAAATCAGGCTATTTCTGTTCATGAGACAAACGTAAGGCATTCAGTTTAGACTTTGGCCCAAGAGTCTGAACACTGAGGTTGCTGCTTTGGGATCTCTTGTTTCCAAACAAAGTTTGTTATCCCTAAAGCTGTACAAGAGAAGATGTAAAATAGGCATGAAAATCTACAACACAGAGCTTGCTATTTTCCTCCAAGTATGAGCAAGGAAATCTTGTGGGTTTGAAGTATTCATTTTGTACCACATGTACAATACCAAACTGCCAGGAATAAAATTTATCTGTAATAATAAGAAAAAGTTTTTAGCTATTCTGTACAGGAAGTGTTAACAACCTCCCCTGCAATGGTTCCAGGGATGGGGCAGCCACCACCTCTCTGGGCAACCTGGGCCAGTGTCCCACCACCCTCACTGTAAAGAATTTCTTTTATGTAATCTGAATCTCCCCTCTTTTAGTTTAAAACCATCACCCCTTGTCCTGTCACAACAAGCCCTGCTAAAAAGATTGTCCCCATCTTTCTTATAGTCTTGAAAGGCTTCAAGAAGGTCTCTCTGAAGTCTTTTTTCTCCAAGCTGACCAACTCCAACTCCCTCAGCCTGGCCTCATGGTGGAGTTCCTCCAGCCCTTGGATCATCAAGTTGACTACACCTATAGATACCCTGGATGTCTTGTTACCAAGACAGGTTTAAATCATTGGGACAGATCAACATTAACATACAAATAAAAGTATTTATCCATGTTTTTCAATCCAGCTGACAGAAGGAGAGATGAACAACAGTTTTATCTGCTGAAGCTGAAGGTCTCTGTCCCACCCACGGCCCAGCTCTGTGTGCGTGCTCCATGGCTCTGCTCATCTCCATTAAACAGCCCTTGGCCCTTAGAGCCTCTCCCAGGGAACACTCTGTCTGCACCAAGCAGCTTATTTAGCTCAGTTTCTAGGCAACAAAACAAGCAAACAAGGAGAAACCCTCCCCAAAGCCAAACTTGAAATGGTTCAGGAGCTCTTTGCTCTTTTTTCTTCTCTCCTCCAGAAGCACTTTCTAAGCAGAAGTGTTGCTCAGTTCTTAACAAGGCATTTCACAAATTTCCAAAGATCTGCTGCTCCTAAGGAGATGATATTTGGGATTCAGGGAATGAGACAGGGTTTTAAGAAGGGCATGAACCAGGCAGCTGGTAACCACATCCACTGGAGCCATCTGCCCAATTTCATACTCCATGGAAATGGAACTAAACTAGTTTTTAATCAAGTACAAGATTTTTTTTATATGAAGTGACTTAATGGGTTAAGCTAGACTTGGAACATTCTTACCAAACTGGCTTTGGCATGGGTGGAGACTGGGAGGGCCTGGCTGGTGATCTTCTGAAGGGTCATGATGGAGGCAGCAGATTCACAGGGACCTCATTTGCAGCAGCTTGTGGTGCCTGAAGGATTGATGAGGATCAACAGAACACCTTTAAATCTATACTTTATAAAGGCTGCAGTGTTGTGGCTATGAATTTATCACGGCCTGAGATTAACACACATCAGGCATTCAAGAGAAATTAACATTTCATAGACTGGTTTGGGTTGGAAGGGACCTTTCAAGGTCATCTAGGGCAACCCCCCTGCACTGAGCAGGGACATCTACAACTAGAGCAGGTTGCTCAGAGCCCTGTCCCAACATTTAGTGCAATACAAAGCAAAATCCACAGGGAATGAAGCCATTAAAGTTAGAAGTTTAGCTGATGGCTGCTTCAAGAGGGAGGAGAAAGCGTTAGAGGCTCAGAACCTGCTTTTGGGTGGCTGTGGCACAGACTTGTCAGCCTAGTGTAGCTCCTGCTGTAGAACCAGCCATCTTACAACCTGTGGAACTGCATTTTGTTGTAGCACTGAAATCATAACTAGGTCCCAGCCATAAATTCTGCTATTCCTGTAGAAAAAAAAAAAAAAGAGTTAATACTTCAAAAATACCAGGAATTGTGGAGTTCCTAAATAACTGAGTTCTTCACTTGCTTACCCAGCCTGTTCTTTGTTGTTTCTCATACACTGACTCAAAATCCTGAGACTCTGAGCCTGTGGAATCCAGATGATGTCCTTTGATCCTGCTTTGACTCAGCCAGTCTTCCTCATGTGTTTACTTGCAGCTCTTTGATGTGAATTTCTAGCATGTGTGGTGGGGGGGGAGGCAAACTGATGTCCTCTTTAGAAGAGAAAGGAGCCAGATCTTCCATCTGACCTTAAAGGGAAAAACCCAACCCACCAAAATATACACAGGGACCTGTAGTAGGAACATGGTCAGAGGACCAGGGAGCAAGCCATGTGAGGCACAAACCCTTCCTGTTCCTCTTTGGTCAACCAACTCATCATCTTCCTCTCCTGACATTAAACTGAGCATTTAGTAGCAGCTTTGATGAACAATTTGTGCAGTTGCACTTCCTTTCAAGTAACCTCCTGCTTTTTCCAGGTTACTATTGCAATAAAATAATTCTAGACTTGGACTCTGATAATAAAGGAACCAAGGTTTAATTTAGGAGGTTTTCCCATTTCTCATTGATTCTACAACACTGAATCCAATAGGGATAAACAGAAGAGTTGTTTAGCAACTAAAAATGCCTATTAAATACATCCTCAATTGCTCCATTTCCCTTGTTCCTCCTCACTAAAGCCAGACAACAGAGAAGAAAAGCACAAAGAATAATTTCCATGAACAATTTACTTCCAGTAACTCAAGCAAAGAGCTTCCAGAGACAACTTTTCCCTTTGTCATCCTGCTGCTTTCCACATGCAACACACAGATGGGATCAATCACTCATTACTCTCTTAACCTGCTCTCAGTCAGAAGCCTTGAAGAGAAGCTTGGTTCATTCTCCACACCCCCTTCACCACCACATCCAACCATCCTTCTCTTACTTCTTCTGGGATAGGGAGACCCTCAGTTAATTTTTGAACAGCTGAATTCTCCAACTAATAAATTCTTACCATGCCCCAGACAACCAGCAGCAGATGATTATACAAGACAACTAAACAGAAAAAAAGAATTATCTTTAGCTTAAGCAAACCAATATGAAACTCCAACAATCTATTTTAGATTTGGGTATCTGAGCACAACCATGCTACCCTCATTTCACAAAAATCTGCTTAAGAGGAAGTTTTGTATTGGTCTGAATTCAATGCTGTCAAAAAAAGGACAAGCCTTGTTCAGAAAAGTACTGATTTTATTGACTCAAACTGTATTTACACAACACATTCATATGTTCAATATCTTACAGAACGCTGTAAAAAACTGACTAATAAAACTGCAGGAGCCAAACTGAGTTTCAGACTGAAAGACACTGAATCATGAGTACATTTGAAGATATTGACGTGGGTGTCTGGTTTCACTGTCAACTTACAGGGCAAACCCTTCCTAAAATCAAAATGAAAAGGTGGAGGGGAAAGGGTGAGATGAAGGAGCTGAGTTTTGCAAAGCTAGGACTTTGTAAGACCAGACTTTTGGCTAAGCATTCAACAATGCATTCTGTATGATTTTTTTGGAGACAGGTCACATACAGGTATACTTTAGATTAATAAATCAAAAGACTTTAATTTTTGTAAGCTTATATAGATTTTTAAAAAAAAAGAGAGACCAGTGCCACAGAGTTTGTGCATGACTCTGAAGGGTTTCAAAGCCTGAGAGGCTCAGTTCTGGCTTTCCACTGCAGCTCAAATCCAATGTGTTTCTTCAGCTGGAAGTGAAAGATGATCATCTTACCAGTGAACTGATGGTAACTGGGAGCAGAATATCCTCATCACAAGAGATCACTCTTCCACTCATCCCTAATACAGTTTGGTTGAATAAATACGGTTGGTTTTTTGTTTTTGAGGTACAAACCAGATGAGTTTGTCTTCCAGACAAGTCAGCATCACTACACAGTTAAAAAGGCATCCCTCCTTTGATCTGCCTGGCCACCTGCTCATCTGTGGTCTCCTCTTTCTCCTTCTCACGCTCTTTGTTCCAGTCTTTAAGGCCTTCTGGTAGTGAAGTATCCTCATCCAAACTGCCAGTACCTTCCACAAATTCTTCATAAGTGGATTTTTCTGCAAATGGTCTTGGGCCAAGCAAGTCTAGCATGTCACTTTTGTCAAGCACTTCTTTCTCCAGTAGTCGGAGGGCAACCTGGAAGAGCAAGAGGTTAGGTACCACACAAAATACCCAAGTTGGCTTTCTTCCTTTGAGGAGTTTGGGACCAAACTGAGCACAGACTAATTTTGATAGAATAAAACCAGGTTGCTCAGAGTTCACTTAACACAATTTTTGCTACCTAAATGCTCACAAGGAAGAAAAATAAGGGGGAAGAGAAGTTAAATCATGTTCATGAGAACCTCAGAGATGTCCCACCACGAAAGGAAATTTCTATTTAGTCTCATGACACACTCAAGATTACATCAAATAGTTTTTGAGCAAACTTCCTCTTGTACCTACAGTGACTATTTTTAATCTCTTCAGATTCTAGGTGATCAGCTGAAGGGAGTGTCATGCTCACCTTCTCCACCTCTGCTTTCTTCTCGGTCAGCAGACTGAGCGTCCTGTCGTAGGCGATGTTGATGAGTGACCTCACCTCTTCATCGATCAGCCTGGCCGTGGCCTCACTGTAAGGCTTCTCCAGCACCATGTCCCCCTGGCGAGGGAGGTCAAAGGAGATCTGTCCCACTTTGTCATTCATACCAAACTGAACTATCTGGAAAAATAAAATCAAAGATGACATCGTAAGAGTTTAGGGTATGTTGATGTAAAATGTGGTAAAGAGAATTGAAAGAACGAAGCCATTTCACTACAGTTCAATCTTTTCCTCTAAAACCGACCCTCCACTGCAGACTCAGGTCTACCTAAGCTAAAGTATCTTAGTTGATTTTCACTTCTTGCTTTTTAATGATTTAACTGAAGGACACAAGTATCACAGAATCAGAGTGGTTTGGGTCAGAAGGGACCTTAAAGATCATCTAGTTCCAACTGTCCTGTCTCCTTAAGAAAAAAAATCATAGAATCACTTAGGTTGAAAAGGATCATCAAGTCCAACCTTTGTCCAACATCTCCCTGATCCCTAGATTCAATACTTTTATCTAAGCCCCCAGGTCTCTCTGGAGAGAATAACCAGACTGGACATGAACCAAAGTCAATTCTTAAACATTTTTTAATTTAAAGTTGAACAAGAGTCACTGAAGATGCCATAAAATCACCATTAACAGGATTTCATTACACATTTACCTCCAGAACTGGGGCAACAGGAGGCACACCAGAGACTAGGAAGGGGGTGTGCTTTGGGGCTGGGGGTTAAGTGTTGAGTAAGAAGAGAAGTGTACTCTAAAATGTCTCTCCTGCTGATCCTGTGTCTTGTAAGGTGACATCTTTGTGTTGATGCAAGAAATGGAATAACACATCCATGTGTGGCACAGAGCCACACTTAGGTGAGTCATTATATTGATCAGATTCCAAATTACTCATCTGCACTAGTTAACATGATACACAAGCTGATGTCTTAATTTCAGCAGCCTTAACTGACAGCAAATACTGCTCAAATACAAAGTTTTCTGGAGTTAGACATTTGAAGCCAAAGTGGGTCTTGGGCAGTTGTGAAAGTAGGATCAGATGATCAAATCTTTACACTAAATTCCATTTTAAAATGATAATTTCCACATGTATTTGATCCAGCTGCAGCATACGTGTTCCTGGGGGCAGATGTAGGATAATCAAAGCCTAATGCACAGGTTCCTGCTGTGAGACTATAATAAAGTATTTGAGTCATCAGCAACTCTATACAACAAGAGCATGATGTTTACTTGTATAATATGATGGGGCTCTGAGCAGCCTGACCTAGGTAGAGATGTCCCTACTTGTGTAGGGAGGTTGGGCCAGATGACCTCTAGAGGTCCCTTCCAGCCTCAAACATTCTATGATTAATTCTATTATTTTATTTTTTTTAAAGAGGCTTTTGAGGGACATACCTGATCAAATTGCATCCCTTCAAAATATCAGTGTTAGGTCATAGATAAAGAAAACTAAGAAAAAAGCCTCACTTAAGTGCCTACCTGAGCATATGCACTCTGGGTCACCTTCTTCAGGTCATCCTGGGCACCAGTTGTAATTCTTCCAAAGAAGATTTGCTCTGACACACGTCCTCCCAGAGTCATGCACATTCTGTCCAGTAGCTGCTCTTTGGTGTAAAGATACTGTTCTTTGGGTAAATACTGAGCATAACCCAGTCCTTTACCACGTGGGATAATGGAAACCTACAAATCACAATAAACAGAATGCTAGAACTAAGCAGTGCTAAAAACATTAAAGCATTTGTTGGTTGGACTTGATTTTTAATACCACAACCTACTCACCCTTGAAGTTTAATTCAGACTTTATTTCCATTTACAGTTTTGCCCTCATTGTGATGTATCCTTAAAAGCCCTGGCTAGCTCTAAACTGGGATAACAACTACTAGAAAATCTGGAAAAGAAAGGTGAGACCACTGTTGTATCTTTTCCAAAGACTGTGTGGTAGTTTTTAAATCTTTTCATGAAAAGCCACAATTCTTTTAGGGTTATGCATATGGCTTTAGGTATTCTGTAACAGACATAGCACTTCTGCATCTTCAGAATAGTTGGAGGATTTTGTGTTTATTAGTGTGCCCTTCCTTCCAGCAGTAAATTGTACAAGATAAACTTTTAAGCTTGAAAATCAGACAGAATTAAGAACCCAGCCAAGCAAAACTATGAATGTTACAGCAAACTGGGGAGACTGGGGGTCTTTTTCCTTTGTCTTTGGCTTGGCAAGCATCCAAAGAGCAAAATTAAAACTAAAAAACAGCCTCTAGATTATTATTTTTATAGTTATATTCCTCAAAGGGCAGCTACCTGCATAACCTGGTAAGATTAGTTAAGGTAGAGAAACAGAAAACTGAGAAAA
>VYZX01029694.1:171157-262723 GCA_013401335.1 Brachypteracias leptosomus
ACAGATAAAGCTTTTTTATTTTTGATAAAGTCTCAAATGATTAGTTTCTTGAATTTTACAGGATCTTCAGAAGGCAACTGAAGTTTCTTCCCATTTTTCTTTCTCTTTCCATAAAATAACTGATTCCAGCATCTTTAAAGAAATTAAACCATTTAAATGGTTCTACAAGTTGGGCCTGAAGTACACACAGGCTAATAAAGTTGTTTCCCTGAATTCACTCACTACATGTGACCACTTCTGGCAGAACTGAGGCAAAACATGAGCTAAGAAGCTATTCCAGACCTAACCCGACTTCATGCAAAACTACCTGAACATCTTTGTTTTCCAAAGTGCATAACCCCAGTAGGGCTGATGTTTAACTGGCCATCACCATGGCAAACAACAGCTCCACATTTAGCTTATCTGCATATCCAGACTACATCTTACAGAGGCCCAAGAGACTCAGTTTTGTGCAACAACCCACTTTCCTAATGCTTTTCTGCAACAAGGGTTCAGGCTTTGCTCACTGTTATGGCTAAACTAATTTTTCACTGAGCTAGTGTCTTACAGCTTCACAACAAATATAGTCTGTAAGGGTTCTTCACAAGAAGTACATAATTTTCACTCAATAACAGGACTGTAAGACAGTCTAGGCAGAAGGGGAGAAGCACAGAAAGCAGCTGTGCATAAATCAGTGGAAGAAATGTAGGAAACAACCTGTTTAGCACCTCAAAGTAATTGCAGGGGTAGAGAAAAGCTGTTAACACAAAATCCCAAGTCTGAAACCTAAAGGAGGCAGCAAGCCAGTGTTTTCCTAACCTGCAGGAGAAGCTACAAACCAGGAGGTAACAGAGCCAAGAACCAGTGGCTCCCAAAGTGGAAAAGGTCTGCATAAGACACTTGATCTCCTGAACTTCAGGGCATCACCAACCTATTACTGCAAATGTGGAAGGCTGCCAAGTTCTACAGAGATAGGACAATGATGGTAAAATGGATTGCTCCAGTAGTGGCTCCAGGTAGGAAGGAAAGAAATAAGAGAGGAAAAAACCCCAAACATCCAGAACATCAGAGCAAGGATCCTCTTCTCCCTCAGAAAGTTACTCCTGAGCCAGTTCTCACTCCACAGGTACAGGAATACAAGTGTAAGTGGGGAGGCAGAAAGGAGCACCCTCAGCACCCTCATTTCCCATTCTGACCCCCCTTGCTACTCACCACTCCTTTGGACAGGTAGTTATTGACAAAGTCCTTCCAGGTGATTTCTCTCCCAGGGACCCTGAAGAAGAAGTAATAGACAACCATTGTCCAGAAGAAAGAGCTTCCCACCACGTACATGCGGAACTCCCTGACATCCCATGGAATGTCACCCTAGGAAAGAGAGGGAAAAACAAAGGATTTAGAGGAAGAACAGAAAAAACAGGTTCTAGTATCAATTTGTGGCTTCTCAAGGTTACCACAGAGAATGTCAAACAAAGCTGCATTTTGTTGTATAAACAACTTCAGTAACTTCTGAGGAATTGCAACATTAGTAGAAAAATTTTCAAGTGCTTTACAAATAGTAATTGAACAGTTTTGATTGATGAACCATATATATATATATTTTTTTTGCATATATTTATTTATATATATATATAAAAAAGTGTTTCCATCTGTTACATGATCTCTCCCCATTCTACAACAATTCTCCCTGCCTTCCAGGATTACACACAAGACCTACAAAAAATAAAAGAAAAGAAAACAACAAGGAAAACCCAGGAATGAGGAAAAAAAATTATGCCAACTAAGTAAAATCAGAATAATATTCTTTATATTCTTGTACTGCCAGATGCTTTGTGCTACAGCTAATGACAATAAATGTAAATTCCCCAAATAAACTTATGTAAGTGTTCCATTAAGGTCAGAATGGCTACATTAAGGTCAGTGAATTAAATTTCACCAGCATTGTGTGGTCAGCAAGTTTTACATATTGACATTCCGAAACAAAATACAAAGCCATTAAAGGCCTGAGGATTCACTGGAAGAATACTGACTACTAGCAACCATATTTATACAGATTAAAACTCTTTTGATGTTCCTGAACCAGAGTTAGAAGACCCTGAAGGTATAAAAAACCCAGTTATTTATGAAAGTTATCTAGTGGAGGGCCACCTAGAGCCAGTTACTGTGAAACTCAAGGCACAGGAGGCTTAAAAAGGATGTAGGCAATCAGAATATGGCTCTAAAAAGCAAAAAGCCCCCAAGGTTATTTCATGGGGACAAGGCAGTTAGTACCATAAAGATATTTTAAAGTCCAAACCTTCTGTAATCTGGTCCACCAGTTAGTTTCTTCTTTCTTGCCACCTTTTTTTCCACCACTGCCACCTCCTCCACTACTAGTCCCACTAGGCTGGCGGGCACTGGCTTGTTTTGCTTCTAAGGAAAAGAAAACATTAAAAAATAAATCTTTGAGTTTTACACTGGTTTTACATCAATCTCAAACTGTTTTTCATTAGTTCTGAAATTAAAGAGTTGTTCTGAAAAATGAACTAGTTTGCAATGCTACAATAATTAGAGGATGTGAGAAACTGCATTTTCCACAGAAAAACAGAATATATATTAACTGGTAGAGAGAAATCCATCTCATATAGTCATGATCAGAAGAGGTAACTGATTACATTTATGAACCAAGATCTGAAAAAAGTCCCAGCTATAAAAGAAATCTGTTATGGAGACAGATCTTCATCCAGAATAACAATTTTGGTTATTCCACACAGCACAATGGGTATTTTAGCTTGCTCTAGGAAAAGAGGAGAACTACAGACATAGAGAATCTCTGAATGACTAATGTCAACTAATAGGAAACAGTAAAACAAGAATTTAAGGACAACATTACAACAGAAGCACAAGAGAAAATAAATGTTATTCCAAAAGACATATGAAAGCAAAAGAATGTTTAAGAACACTCACACTTTTAAAGTAATCTGGTATAGAAACATCTTCACTAAAAAATAAACAAAAAACTCAACCCCTCAATGTTATGCTAAAATCTAATGAACACACAAAGAGAACTGAAATCAAGCAGCTTTTTGTACCTTTTGCTTCTCCAGATGTACCTTTAGCTCCATTAGGTTTCTTCCCATTGGGAAAATATTTTTCAAATCCTATTAAGAGAGAGTTAAAGAGTTCATAACTGATTTTTAGCTTGTAATTCTGTCATTACAGTAGCCACAAGCTGAATGTATACAACAGCAAAGAAATTAGTGACATGCACACTGCACAAATGGGTTTGTGCTTGCACTTTGGTTGAAGAGCAATACTAGGTTCCCACAAATAAATCTCCTACTGTTGACAAGAAAATATCAAGTGTATTTAATAACCTGAAGTAAAGGTATCATTTGAACCAGAGACAAGCTTAGTTCAACAGAAAACTGCCTTGTATGGCATGAAGTTGAGCAAACTGCCACCACCCTTTACTAGCTCCTAAAAATCCCATAAATCAATGTTCCACCTCAAGATTAATGACTGGTTAGTACAAGAACTGACTTCCCCCCAGACATTAAACCTAAATGGCACAGAAATGCAGCCCTCAGCAGGGCATGCAGCTGCTTCATGTCACTGCTCAAAGCTACAATCACCTTTGGGAGGCTGAGAGAAGAGTCTTCTGCAAGCAGCAATCACACTTGCCAAGAAGGTACTTCTGTCAGTAGTAACTCCAGGGGTAACCTTTTCATGAAGCTGGAAGGTAAAAAAAAATAAATATAAAGCAACAAGAAGCTGCAACAAAATCTTCAAGCTCTCTAGTAGTCCTCAACAAGTCAGACATACAACAGACTTGATAGTAACTGCTGTGGAAAAGGCAATCAAATGGGTAACTTCTACAGTAAGGAGATTTTTATTCTATTAGTTTAAAAGCAGAGTTTCATCTTTCATACAAACATAATATTTCTTATTAAAAGAGAAAAATCAAGCAGGGAACACTTCAGGCTATGAACATGAAATACCTACACAATGATCCCATGGGGAATATTTGATAATACCAGCTGAGTGACACTTAAGTGCAACACTAACTGTGATTGTTCAGGCACAATCCACACAGCATTGAGTTAGGTTTTGTCAAAGAACTGCAACTTTTGCCAAATAGTTAAGGACCTGCAACTTCAGAGTAGGAAAGATCTGCTTGAATCCAAAAAAAAGGGTGTGGCAGACAAAGTTTATGTCCAGCTAAGAAACCAACACAGAGGAGGAACTCCAGTTCAAAAACCAAACCTAAACCCCTATGGAGGTAAAGACTCAGTTGTAAAAACCTCAACAAACCCACCTTGTTCTAAGACTAATTATTTGCTGTTATTTGCCATTTAAGTGCAATGATGGACTTACAAATATTTTAAATGACTAATTCTTATAAAAACTTCTGGCATCATAACTGAATACTTAAAAACAGAGTAAACTGCCATTTTATTATAGAGAAATCAAACACCCTTTCTTCAAGGACATTTTAGACAAAATCTCAACTTATCCCCTTTCTAAGCTTTCCCAGCAACAAATAAAAAAATTAGAATTATTCCTATCCAGATCTGCCCACAGGCTGACTTACTTTCTGCCTCCATTCCCTTCTGCCCCATAGAGACACTCAGTCTCCTCCTGTTCTTTTTGATTAGAAGTTATTTTTACCTTAAGAGCCAAAGAAACAATTAAAAAACCCACTGAAAACATGACTCAAGGTATATCCATACATGACAGCAAACATCCATCTAGGACTAACACCTGCAGGGCTACATTTGTGAAGGGAGCTCAATGTCAGCATCTCCACAGCAATTTTGTTATAGCCAAGATGCAACAGTTGTAGACAAAACTGATTTTTTTGCACGTTAAACAAACTTGTAGGATACTGGATTAGATGCTAAGACTACCCTAGGAAAGCTGGTGTGTCATTAGTTGAATTCTGGCTCTTCTCAAGCTGTCTGGGAGCTTCCCCTTCCACTTCCTATGAAATGATGAAATACCATAGACTTATTTCCAGCAGCCATCTAGTTCCACCTGCTGGAACCAAGAGGAATATCAAAGCATCCTCCATGCTTGCTTTTGCTGTAGACTGAGCTAAGAATTCTTAGGCTGCTCAGTGTAGCCATTATTTGGTGCCACTGCATGTCTTTGAACACAGTCTGACACTGAAAACCCAAGAGGATATTCTACTGATCATGAAGAGCAGTGTGGAGAGTCTGGAGAGCAGCTAATCCAGAGAACAGCTACAAGGTTCAATACACTCTGACCTCCAACATGAGCAACTGCACCTTGGCAGTGCTGGGTTAATGGTTGGACTTGAGGATCTTAAAGGTTTCTTCCAACCAAAACCATTCTGTGATTCTATGGATCTCTGTTCCTAGAAACAGCTTTAGGACAAAATCTTTGTGTGCAGTAAAATAAAGAGGTTGCCACAGACCAACCCATTTGTAGTTCAAACAAATAGTAAATGGTGCAACAACAGATGAAACTCAAAGACATGCCCAGTATTATTGGCTTCTCCTCTACATCACTGGTCTCCTACAACACCAAAAAATTTGGGAGCTACTTATTCCACAAGCTCAGATTACTTTTCATTTTAAAAAGATGGGGATACTCAGAAACCTCTACTTCAACTAAAATAAAGCAACTGCTAACATTTAAAATAAAAGTTGAAGTAAGCCACATCCAATTGCCTGGATCTTCATGGGTTTATTACAGAATTAAGTTATAGTTTAATCAGGTTGGGGGGGGTGGAAAAGGATGGAGCGAAGGAGAGAGCGAAGTGTAAGCAGATAGAGCTTTGGAGCAGAATAATGGAACTGGTCTGTTGCTGGACTGTTTCTACAGACCCTAAATTCCATGAATAAATGCAGAGTCATCTGTCAAGTTAAATAGCAGAGAGCCAAGTGATTTAAAGGTGTTTTGGGAGATAAGGGAACAAGTGACTTCACTGCAACTCCAGTAAATCCTGAGTGAGTCTGGGGGCCAGGCTCTGATGCTACAGGTCATCTACTGAGCCATCTACTGAAACACAAAGTGCCCTTTCACCACAGCATTCCACACAGGCAGAAGCTGTTAAAACTCCACCACTTCACTAACAACAGCTTGGGTTTGGGTTTCTTTTAGGAAAAGTGATCCCATGGATCCCAGGGCACACCCAGAACAGGGGGAAGCAAACAAAGCAGAGTTGGACTGGATGCTGCTCTGGGCTGTCTACCAGCAAACTCTGCCCAGCTCCTCTCAAAGATGAAAGAATTATCACAGCATATAAAGAAAAAAAACCCCGACAAACCACTGTCTAATTTTTTTACAGGCAAACGTTGTGACACCTTCCTAAAAAAATAATTAAAAATGAAGACTTTTTTTAAAATAGTTTCAGATAAGCAAAGTACACAAAGGTCAGTTTTGCAGTTAAAATAATGTAGAAAATGTTACCACCTCAGAGTGTAACATAAACACCAAAGAAGTGCCTTCTCCACAATTCCAATATTGAATAAAATAGGTCAATTAAAATAAGCACAACTACTGACTTCACAAAAAGTTTGTAACCATAATCCAGTTTTAAAAAACAGAGGCTACACAAAGCAAGGACAGAAAATCCACTTGTTTATCTATGCAGGCAAAAGACCAAGAATCCATTAATTCTTAGAATGGTTTGGGTTGGAAGGGACCTTAAAGATCATCTAGTTTCAACCCCCCTGCCATGGCAGGGACACCTCCCACTAGACCAGGTTGCTCAGAGCCCCATCCAACCTGGTCCTGAACACCTTCAGGGATGGAGCATCCACAACTTCCCTGGGAAACCTGATTTAATAGTAGAAAGCTTACAGGTTTATCCATAAACAAATTTCAAAATCAAACAAAATAAAACTAAGCCAGAAATCTTAATTACCTAATAATTATAAAAATATAATGTAAGACCATTGTTAGAGTCTGGGGAGAGAAAGCTGGTAAAAAAATCCAATAATACAAGTTACTTTTTAAAAGAAAGATCAAAAATGTAACAGCTTTATTAAGACAAAGTCCCTTGTTTTGCTACCTAAACACACCCCCAGGTGCCAGGATGGATACAAAGTTCCCTTCATGGTTTCTATGATCTGTTTCAAATAAGAACTCATTAAATTTTATTGACAGAAATCAGAAATTGTTTCCTGACAGATTACAAGTACTGCTGACTGGTTTATTTATTGTTGTAATGATGCTTGGCTCTGACCAAACAAAACCACTAATTCAATATTAAAACCAAACATATATCTACAAGTTGGATGGGGCCTCGATCAACCTGGTCTAGTGGGAGGTGTCCCTGCCATGGCAGGGGGATTGGAACTAGATGATCTTTAAGGTCTCTTCCAACCCAGACCAGTCTATGAATTAATAGATTCTTGGTCTTTTCCTTACATAGCTAAGCTGTAGCACAGACCTGTCATTCCTCTGATACATCAAAGCTGACAACAAGAGGCAACACAGATCTTGTAATAGCTGACAGTCCAAGCCATTTTACCACGAACACCCAGCTACCACGATTAATACCACAATAGCAGGCTCAAATCCATACCGTTAAAGCAAGGTGCAATCCCAGAAGGCCAACAACCCACCATTTGCCTTCCCTTTCCCAGCACGTCACCACCACACTCGCTGACACCCCAAAACTCTCCAGTGAGAGCCCACAGCTCAGATGTTATCTGCGGAGAGCCACAAACCCACGTGCCGCGAACCAACACGCCAAGAAAGCCACGGGGGTACTTGTGATGGAGGCCCCGTGCTCACGCCCACCCACCGGCCCTCGCTTCCCGCCGCCCGGAAGGGCACGAACCGAGCAGGCACCTTCACCTCCGCCCAAGGTGGTGAAGACGAGCCGGGACAAGACTACAGGAAGCACCGAGAAGCCCTCAGCACCGTGTCCCCCGAGGGCACTCAGGACCCTCCCTCCACCCCGCGCCTGAGGGCCCACAGGCAGGGGGACCTCCCGGCCAGGCCCGCGCCCCGCCCCTCACCTGCGCCAGGCAGGGCCGCGGCCCCAACAGGCCCCTCCCGCAGAGCAGCTGCTGCAGCAGGAGCCCGGGGAGCCCGCGGCGGCGGCAGCTGCCCCGCGTCAGCAGCAGGTAACGGTGCGCCATGGCCCGACCCCGACCCCGGTCCCGGCCCGCCGCCGCTGCCGCCTCCTCCTCCTCCGCTGCCCCGCGCCGCCGCCACCGTCGCCCCGCCCTCGCTCGCGCCGTCTGACCTCATCACGCCGGTGCGTGCGCAGCCTCGCCGCCCGCAGGACCCCTCCGAGCCACGCCCCTTGGATGCGCCCGGAACGCTCTGAGGGGGTGGCTGGCCGGTACGGCGGCCGGGAAGGGTCAGCCGCGGGGCCTTTCGCGTAACATCGCGCAGAGGCCAGCGGAAAATGAGGGAATTTGCCTCTTTTTGGTATTTTTTTTTCCCTATTCGAAAGCGAGGCGTTCGCTGTGACGTTACTTAGTGTAGGCAAGGCCAAGGGCAGCTGATCAATGCTCATCAACAGCCAAGAGGATGGAGCCAGACTCTTGTCAGTGGTGCCCAGTGACGGGACAAGGGGCAACGGGCACCAACTGGAACCCAGGAGGAGAAACTTGTTTGGTGTGAGGGTGTTGGAGCCTGGCCCAGGCTGCCCAGAGAGGTTGTGGAGTCTCCTTCTCTGCAGAGATTCCAAACCCACCTGGACACCATCCTGGGCCCCCTGCTCTGGGTGAGCTGCTGGAGCAGGGGGGTTGGACCAGGTGATCCCCAGAGCTCCCCTCCAACCCCACCACACGGCTCCGCTGACGCCAAGCACCGCTGCGCGCACGCGCTGTATCCCTCCGCACAGCCGCGGGGGGTGGGGCGAAGCGGTGACGTGTTGCGTGACGTAGTTGCGTGACGCAGGAGCCGGCCGGGCAAGTCCTGTACCGGCACCCAGAGCTCCGCCTCCTTCCCTCCCCTCTCCTCCTTCCCTCCGCGGCTGCTCGCGCTGCCGGCCGGTGCTGCGGCTGTCGCGTGGGGCACCGGCGAGCTCGCGCTGTCCCTTCCCGCCGGGCCTGAGGAGAGAGAGAGAGAGAGGGCGGCCATGAAGATCTGGAGCTCGGAGCATGTGTTCGGGTGAGGGGCCGGGGCGGGGAGGCCTGAGGGGCGCCGAGACACCCCCCCCCACTTCTGTCACCGCCGCCGCCGCGCGCAGCGGCCGTTAAATGGCTGCGCCGCTCCTGCCACAGGGGCCGGGCCGGGCCGTGCGGGGGCAGCTGGGCCCTGCCGCGGTGATGGCGGATATAGGAAATGCCGCTGGCGCGGCCCGGGGCGGCCGTGGCTCCTGACCGGTTATACCGGCACAAAGGCTGGTCCCGCAGCCGGGGAAAGGTGTGTGAGGGGCGGCTTCTGGCGGCGTTAAATCCTTCCGGTGAGGGGAGGTGGGCTGGGGACGCTCCCCCAAACACCTTTATCTTACCGAAAGCCTGGCCCAGGCTGCCCAGGGAGGTGGTGAAATCACCATCCCTGGAAGGGTTCAACAAACGTGTAGACGTGGCAATTAAGGACATGGTTTAGTGGTCATGGTAGTGTTGGGTTGATGGTTGGACTTGATGATCTTAGAGGTCTTTTCCAACCTTAATGATTCTATTCCAAGAGGTCTGGACAGAATAATTGTTTATCTGACCTTGGCTGTCAGATGTTCTCACAGAGATGCCCAGCAGACAGCCAGTAAGTGACAGCCCAGTGTGTTCTCTTCCCATCGGTCCTTTTTTGCATTAACTGTATTTTGAACTGGTCCTGATCATCTGTTTTCACTTCTGTTTAATGGGGGAACAATAGGCAAGGTGGTTGTAGTGAGATGGTGCCAGTTTCTTCTCCCAAGGGACAAGTGATAGGACAAGAGGAAATGGCCTCAAGTTGAACCAGGGGAGGCTTAGGTTGGACATGAGGAACAATTTCTTCCTCTTAACATCCTAGAACAGGTTGCCCAGGGAAGTGGTTGAGTCACCATCCCTGGAGGAATGTCAAAGGCATGTAGATGTGGCACTTAGTGACATGGTGAACTTTGCTGTTCTGTCTAGCTCAACAGTTGGACTCAGTGATCTTAAAGGTCTTATCCAATCTAAATGATTCTTTGATTCTAACAGGTGTGTAATGAGCTGTACTGGGGAGCTGACGTGGAGGACAAGCAGTTCCAGTTCAGCTCTTAAAATGCCACCAATAAATCATCTGCTCCAGGTCTCTTAAAAATGTCAAAACCTAAGTGCATAGTTCTTAAAATATTTACAAAATATTATCCTAGATGTGCAGTTTTAAACTTACTTCATCACATTAACACAACTGAAGTGGTTACACTGACAGGTTTTAGGTGTTTAACATTAGTCTGGTGTAAATAAACTGTAGCTGCTTACATGAAACCACAGGCAGAGGCTAGTAAAGGTGGCTTGTGTATGTAATTCTGAGTTTGAGATGAATATCTGTCACTTGGGAAACACAAAATCCATTTTTATTTGGCATTTTCTCATGTATTGGAACACATCCATCTTCTGGTGTTACATGTGTGGGTGTAGATAGTTCAGGGGTTAATAAAATATTGTGGTGCCTTATCAGATCTCTGACAGTTAAAATCCTTCAAGGACATTTAACAGGAATGTGACCTTTTCAGTTTGTGTATCTTCTGTTGATTTTGATGTGTAGCCACTGAAGGTAATAGCTCTCCTGATGCAGGAATTAAAGGCTCTATTTTTCCTGCTTGCACCAATAAAGGTGAGAGATCTCTTCTTGTTGGAAAAATAACTTATTGTTCCAAGCTTCTGTTTGCTCTGGGGTGACGTGCTGTTGATGCCCTTCTATACTGGTCTATTTTAGGAATAAAAGTAGTGTTCTTAAAATCAAATGCATTTAGGGATTTGTCTAGCCTCTCCTGTTGCAGAAGAAGATACATGACGAGCCAGCCTGTCCTCCTGGAGTGGGGCTGCTCTGATCCCAGGAGCCTGACATTGCCAAACCTTGTTGCATTAAACAGTCCTGTATTGGGATGAGCATCCATAAATGTAACCTGTGCTACAGGTGCAGACTTAAGGCAGTGGCTTCTGAAAATCCCTTTCTTCATCCTAAACTTCCTGATTTTTCCTTTACTTGAATTCAATTTCACTTTGCTTTTTTGCTGTAGGAAGAAACAGAAGCTAATGATGTTTTCTTTGATTTATTTGGTGTGCTCAGAATTACAGAAGAATGGGTGTTGGAGTGGACTTGTGGAGGTCATCTTTAACTGTTAGGTCAGGTTGCTTTTCCAGTTCAGTTTTGGAATTAAATGGGATCTGGCAACCTCTGTGGGCAGCTACCCTGTCATTGTGGGGTTTTGGCAGAGCTAATTGGACTGTCACTTGCAGCAGTTTGTGACTGTTGCCCCTTGCCCTCGTTCCTGTTAGTTAATAATTCCTTTCCTCACTCTGCAGAAGGGAATTGCTTTTGTTTTCTCCTTGTGTGTCAATATTTTCTTATTGCCTCTCCAAGCATCACTGAGTTCTGAAGGGACTTTGGGGAGCTACAGATTTGTCCAGCTCATGCCACGTTACTCAGGCTGCATCCTTGGTGCAATGAAATACAAAACAGTTACAAATACTGTCTCCTCTCTTCACAGACACCCCTGGGACACAGTGATCAAAGCTGCTATGAGGAAGTACCCCAACCCCATGAACCCCTGTGTGGTGGGAGTAGATGTCCTGGACAGAAGCCTCGACAGCCAGGGGAGGTTGCACAGTCACCGCCTCCTCAGCACCGAGTGGGGACTGCCAAGCATTGTCAGAGCGGTACTGTCACAGCCCTACTCCTTTATGTCACCATCTGAACTGCAGCTGAATTCAAAGTGAAACCTTAATTTATGGGAAAGATCATCCTCAGATATCACATAAGCTGCAATTAGTGAGAATACGCTGTAGGCTCTAATAGGCCTATAGCATGTTTATGCCTAAAGGTGCCTTCCAGACTGGCCTGTGTCACCTTGTGCCTGACACAACCTGCCAGGATGTTGTCTTGCCACTCATCACAGTGCTCCCAGGGATCCCTGAATCATGTTGTGTTTATCTGGGGTCACTAAGAACTTGATATTTATGTGTTTCAGGGTTGTTATGGTTTTAATTTTAGTGCTGCTTAAGTTTTTTTTGTTTCTTTGCTTTCAGATTTTAGGAACAAGCAGAACTCTGACTTACATTGAAGAACATTCGGTGGTAGATCCAGTGGAAAAAAAGATGGAGCTTTGTTCAACTAATGTGAGTGGTAGCTTAAGAAGTTTGTAATAATTAATTCTGGAGATGAGATGTTTTGCTCTTAACATTTAGATTAGAAATGTGTTTGCATCTTTCATCAGGAGGTGGCAATTTCCATATCTTAGTTGGCTCTTTTTTTTTTTTTTCCTCCTTCTTCTTTCCACAAATAGGGAACTTTAAATACTTTGGGATCAAACACTTGTGATTCTGTTTGTAATGTAAGATTATTTCTCAGAATGCATGTGAAATAGCTTGACTTTTAGATGAGTAACTCGTTCTACATTACACTGCCATTCACAACAGAAGTTTTAATTTGAAATGCCTTTTTTCACAAAATGTAAGTGAAGTATCATGCTATGTTTTAGTGTCCTGGCATCTCTGAATTGTGCACCATAATGGATAAGACTCCAACATTCAGAGAAAACAGATAAAAAGCTGTTTGTACTTTGTCCTGTGAACAGGAACTTAGGTCTATCTAATTCAGATAGGAGAAGATGCATCACCCTTTATAGGTGTTTTTATTGACTATGTCCTGGGTTTTATATTCTGGGTACACTGCTTTGTCTCTGACATTAATTGAGAGCTCTACTATTGAGTAGTGCTGTTGGTAACAGAAAAATGAAAGGCAGGAAGTGAGAATTTGAGGTATTTTTTTTCTTTTTAAGATCACTCTCACAAACTTGGTGTCTGTTGATGAGAGACTGGTTTACACACCTCATCCTGAAAACCCTGAAAAGTAAGTAAGGATATTTGTGTACTCTTTTGTGCATAGGAGACATTAATCCAATTCAGTTTGGGTGTTAACTTGTCTTGATTCTCTTTCAGAACTGTGCTAACTCAAGAAGCAATTATTACTGTCAAAGGCATTAGCTTGAGCAGTTATCTGGAAAGCTTAATGGCAAACACAATATCTTCTAATGCCAGAAAGGTACATTTTTATTCTGTTTCCTCCCTCTCTCCCCCCACCCCTGCCTTTTTGTTGAAATAATAATTGTCAATGATGTGTGTTGAATACTGTATTTAATTTCTCTAAACTTTGTGCTCAGTAGATTTGTAGAACCTCAGCAATTAGAATATAATTTCCCCACGTGTGAAAAGGTTTCACTACTAAATCTTTTCTTTTTCAACTAGACTTGCACAGCAGAACAAACAAACCTCTATGTGTATGTGACAGTTACACAGAGCATGCATGTATTAATAGTTGTGTTTTGTTTTTTTTTCCCCAAAGCACCTTTTTAAAGACTAACCTCCTATTTCCAGGAATCTGTGCTAGTAATGAATGTAACTTCAGCCTTTATAATCTGGATTTAGCAGTTAACACTAGCATTTGTCAGGTGTTTCAGTTCCTATCCAGTTCCTAGTGTAAGCAGAGGTGAACATTCTTTGCAGAGGTGACATGATGGTGGCATTTGTAGGTGACACTGCACCAACTCCTTTATCTTTTGCTTGCTTTTTCTTCCTGGCTTGCAGCCTTGGAGCTGTACTTCTGCACAGGCAGAAAACCTCCTTTTCCTCCTCCCTTCTGTGCCCTTCTCCAGAAATGAGAGTAAACCAGGTTAAAATCAGGGGATGGGGAAGGAGTGATGGGTCATTTCCAGACACTGGAGCAGTTTTAACTAGCTAAGTGCTCTCTGTGTTTGTTTGGAAGTCCTAAATGGAAAGTATTTCAGATAAATTTTATTCTGATCCAGTTTCTGTGTAAAAGTCTGTGTGGGGCATATATTCTTGAAGAGAAGTCCAGAACTTGGCAGAAATTTGTACTTATTGTTACCAGCCCTTTCTTTGCTACCCAGTAACCTGCTCTGCACTTACTGGCTCTTCTCACACCCCTCTTAAAATTCATGAAAGTTGCCAAAAAACGTTTTGTTGTCCTGAAGAAATAGGAAGTAAATATTGAAACTTTGCTCAGAGGTAGAAGTGGCAGATGATGCCTTCTCATTTTTAATGCTGATGCAAAAATCCTTTGCCATCTGTTGTGAATGTTTTCTGTGTTACTCCAGGGGTGGGATGCTATTGAGTGGATAATTCAAAACTCTGAAAGCGCTCTAAGCTAGCAGTTCTCCACACCTGCACTTTGTACTAACTAGTGGTAATGGCAGCATTCTTCTTCTTGCTACAGCATCTCAGCTTCTAGCAAACACTTGCATGGATCCTTGTCCTGTGACTTCCATAAACTAGCCTGCATGTATGTTTTCTATACATTGCATACAGGAATGGCAAACATTGCAGCCCTAGAGAGTGAGTCGGAGCTAGAGGGGCTCAATTAACCCCTGCTTGTGCCACCAGACAAGCAACTTGCTGCAGCCACCTCTTGTGCAGTTGCTTGTGGTTTGAAAGTGGAAGGATGACTGCAGGAATGAGTCCTTTCACCCAGGGTTAGAGCAGGGCCTTGGTTCTGTGCCTGAAGAAATTAATCGATTGGTTGGCAGTTATAAAACTGAACCAGAATTGTGCTCTCAGGGTGGAAAATTGATTTCACAGATCACCTGAGGGGTGATCTTGAGCGTAGGGAAATTGTATTTACTTTTCTTACACCTGAGGAATATTGTTGCCCTTCTGTGAGCTTGTGTGGAAGTGTGGCCAGACCTGGAGGCTGTGGGTGCCAGGCTGTTCCTGTTTCCCACTGCTCTTGCAGTTACATTTGTTTCAGTAGTGATGGGTCCCTTAAGTGATGTGACTGTGAAAAAAATCTGACTGGAAGGTTAAGGGAACTGAGTGTACTTGGTCAATGCTACCCCTGCACAGGCTGCTTTGCCTCCAGTGGTCAGTGCAGCCTGTCTCTGTCATTCCTGTATTGGCTTCTGCTTCAACTAACAAGATTCCTTAAAAAAAGAAAAAATCCATTCTGCTGCTTCTCCTACTTAAGATTGTAGAGGTTTTGTACACTACTAGAGTGTATGCCATGAATGTTTGCTTTTACATTCTCATGCCATGGCTGTTTTTCTGGAAAACATCACCTACCAAGGCTCAGCACTTACCAGCCACCTCAGCTCAACCACCAAACCTTCCTGTGCAGCATTTGACCTGCCAGACATGTCACATGCTCACACATGCAAGGAGGACTAACAGAACATGCATGCTTTGTTATGGATGTGCCTGCTTAATGCCTCACTGCAGAATTATTGTACAGCATGAAACTTTATAGCTCAATCCTCTGTCAGATTGGTTTTGGGGAACTGGGTGTTTTGACAGTACTTGGAGTCTTTGCATCTTGTTAAGATTTCATTTCCTGCACAGGATACCCCTGAAATCTTCCTTGCCAATATCACCAGTTTATTCTTAGCTGTAAAATACAGTGTGTAGCACATAGAGGTCTAAGGAAACATGCAGCCCTCTCTGGTCTCAAAAGCTGGAGGAAATATCTTGGTGCTCCAGTTAAATGTTGACTTGAGTTCCACTCAGGAAGGGGCTCAGAAGTTGACTCCTATTCTTCCATAGACTCTTGTCAGCAATTCACACTTAGATTGGACAATTTAAATTGTGTTTTCTCAATTATTGTCAGTAATTTTTAAAGGCATATTTTGAACTAGATTAACTTACAGATACTAGTTCTTGAGGGAATTCTGGGCAGGGCTGATTCCCCTTTCTGAATGCTTTGTTGTGATACGTGGACATTTTTTCTCAAGTTAAGCACTGCCTGCCAGTGCAGATGTAGCCATGAGTGTTCATTCTGTGAGTCCCTGCAATAGGAAAAACCCAAAGAGAAACAGAATCAGCCCTTCACTGAGTCCATCCCTGAGCTCTTGCATCATGTCAAATCACTTAGTTCAAAGAGCACTTTATAGACTTTCTTTGTCCAGCATCTTCTCAAAACCTGCCCCTATGACTTAGTTAATGAATCTGAGAACAGCATCTACACTCTGCCTTAAATTTGCTGATAGTCTTTGGGTGGTGGGAGGAGTGATGAGTAAAACCAGCAATACTCCTACAGAAGAGAACTTCACTGCTGGATTAGGCTTTTCACCTAGGTGCTCACACCAGTTCTTACTTTTGGGGTAAGCAGATGCCTCTGCAGTGAGGCTTCCATAAGAAGATGCTTACAAATTATCAATATAGGGCATGAAATGAATTTTAAGCCAAGTCTGATGTCTGACAGAGGAGAAACTATAGAAGCAGGGGCTGTGGTGGGATGTCTGTGCTGCTCCTGAACCCCCCTGTTTTCCTGGCAGGGCCGGGACGCCCTGGAGTGGGTGATCAGCAAACTGAACACGGAGCTGGAGGAGCTGAAGTCAACGCGCGAGGGCATCAAACCAGCCATGGCAGCAGCATCAACAGAGAAGTAAAACCAAAAATACCAAGTCACTGACAGGACAGTTGGACTCTGCAGACTGCTTTGGAGATCCCCCTTCCAAGGCTGATCTGCAGGGGTTTTAGACATTTTTAAGAATATCGGATCAGTGGAAAAAACCTCATCTGTCATCTCCACAGCGGCTCCTGTTGCCTACTGAAGATGAGCTTGACCTCCTGCAGATACTCTTTTCATTTAAATAATTTATTTTTAACACTGGAAACAAACCATTTAGCACATTTAAAACTGCCTAAATGTGCCTTTTATAACAAAGAGAGGGAATACTTTGTATTTACACCATCCATCCTCAAACTTGAAAAGAATGCATGTGTGGCATTAAGGGGTTCTCCACGTGGATGGTTGTCCTGTGAAGGGCTGATAGGTACTAGAGCACTGAATTTTGTCTGATTTGTAATCTGCTAGTGTCTTAGGACCATTTAAAGGGAACTACATGACTCAGAACATGGTACCATAGAATTATTTATCTGGAAGATCATCCCAAGAAGCTGAAACTTGATGGTTCTGACTTTTCTTAATGTGTTGCCCAAATGTGACAGATATTTTACCTCTTAGATGTTTGTATCCAAGCAAAGGTAAGGTTTCTATTGATGTTAGTAGCCTAAAACAGTTTTTTGGTGGGGAGAAGGCTATAATTTATTTTCATATTTATTACCTTGCCCTAGTTCCTCCCCTTCCTATGACAAGAGGAGTAGTAATTCCTGGAAGGTGCTGGAAAATACTTCTCTTCTTTATCTCCAAGAAAGGAACTTGCAGGCTACTTGAATGAAGAGACCCTGCTGTTCCCCTGCTCCTTGCTCTTCACATCGTGTCTTAACTGAGGCAGAGACTGATGCAATAACAAGAGGAGTTGAAAGAAGCTGGAAATTGGTAAAGTTTCATGAACATGCACTTTTCGTGCCCTGAATGGAGAAAACAAGTACAAGAAAAACAAAAGGACTCTCCTTTTTGAGCATTTTCTACTAACTACTGATTACCCATGGAACTGAATTTTTTTCAACACTTTTCCACATTGGTACAGAATTGTTTTAGGATCATTTTTAATGTTTTCTGGAAATAATCCTCCAGTAACTGTAAAATGTGCATAAATATATATATATTGGTATCAGTCCTGGCCTTGTGTGATGTTCACAGAATTGGCATATTTGGCCCAGGTGTTGTTTACATTTCTTAGCCCTGTTAGAGCTTTTTAATTTATTTTTTTGGTGTGCACATAAGCTGAAATCAATGTTGTGGGGCTGCTTGCTCATTCAGGCAGCAAGGGTGGGCTTAGGGAGCTGTGAGGAGCTGGAGTAACTTCCAGAAAACGAGGAGATCTGGTTTTGATCAGGTAATTTTAAAGTGTCTGTAGCTTAAGGGAAATTGCAGCATTCGTATTCTGGTTAGTTTGAAAGTGAGTTTCAATTTGGGTGTAACTAAAGTCTCACTAAATTACAGGATCCTAATAAACTTAATTTAAAAATATATATACATATTAGTTGAAAGTGATTGAGTAGTTGGTATTTACATTGCTCTTTTTGTATGGACCTAAACCCTTTCTTAATTTGGAGCAGAAATGTAAAGGCCACTCACAGCTCCTTCCCAGAAGATAGACTGGGTGCTGGCTTTGGTGCAGGTCAGTTGTTGTGCTGCTCAGAGGAAGTTCACTCCCTGGATAAAGGAATTTAGAAGGTGTTCTAGCTCCTGCTGGCCTCCTGCTAGGGAGGGGAGTGCAGCTCTGGCAGAGCTCTGCAAGGGAAAGATGAGTAAGTGTGTTTGGAAACCTGTGTGACAGCATTTCCACACCTGCCTGCTGGAGGTGATGAGTAGAAGGGTCTTGGTGAGGTTCATGTATTGCTTCTGTTTGGAAGGAGACTTGTCTCAAGCTGCTTCTTGCATCACTGTGGCCTCGTTGCTTAGTGTTGTTGTAAAGCCTTGACTGGTGTGCAGCACCTCCCAGCAGTGTCCCAGAGAAGCCACCACAGGCTGTGATAGTCTGGGCCACACCTTGGTGTCAGTGCTGGTTATGCATCACTTGTCTGGATTCTTCTTTGTGCTTTATTTCCTACGTTGCCTACTTGTGTTGCAGCATCTCCTTTCTGTCATTCCCTGCTGGTTTGGGGCTGCTTCCTCTCCATGTTTCACACTCTTTGGGAACTGTGTGGCTGGATGCTTGGTTCTCCACCTCACCTGCTCCTGCTCCAGCCCCTTCTGCTTTTCTCGAGGCTAAATGGGAGTAGGGAAGTTAAAAAAGACTCATTTTTGGGTAGGAACAAAGACTCCTTTCTTCCAGAGACCAGTTCTGTCACCCAGCTGCCTCCTCATCTGCCTGGTTTGCATATGGAGCTCCCACCCTTCTCCCTTGCCTGTGTCTCTTCTCCATGGGGTCTGTAGCTGCATGTTCAGCCCTGCTGTGCATCACCCTGGCTTTGGAGCACTCCCAGTTCTGTCACTGTTACATTCTGGTTGACCCTTGGGGCAAAACCTCTACCTTTGGAACTGCTTATCTTCTCTTTGTTTACTGGAACCGGCTCAAAACCACTTCTGAGGTTGGTTTTATATCGTGTGCATTGACTGAGGTGTCTGTCACAGCCAGAAAGCTGCATGTGAGACATGTGCTGGGCTGCTGGGGGGAGCTGGGGGTGTGTGTGTGTAAGAATTCTGCACTTCTGAGAAAAGAGGTTTGTGTGTTGGGAGAGGGAGGTTGGTCACTGCTGTTGCTCAGTGCACTGGGGCTCGAGGTCAGTGTGTGCAGGAGGTGGTTTGGTTTGAAGACTTCAGTGCCAGCATATCAGGTCTCCAGACCAGTTAGAAGTGTGGCTGCTTGCCCTGCCCAGTAACTGACTGTGCTGTGGAAAGACAAAGCTGGGGAGAGCTGGTTCCTGGCTGTGAGGGAAGGGAGCAGTGTGGCAAATCGGGCCTGAGGGATTTAAGATGCTGAAGATGGCAAACTTGAGGTAAACTCTGGTTTCTGGTTGTTTTTTTCTTGTGCTAGCACCAACAGGCATGAACTTAAAACCAGTGTAATCACTTGGTTGGGTGTGTAATTGGTTCTGTGTCGACTACACTTGTTTTTTCTTGCTTTTCTTACCATTCTGACTTGCCCCTGCACTGATGTGAGCCCTCAGCAGCGCTTGGCAGGTGTCAGGAACTGCTGTCTGGCACTTATCATGCACTGATCTGTCTGATGATGTAACAGGAGCACTGAGGAAGATGAGCAGTGACATTCCTTGCTGTGATGCTTTTCCTATAACTCTTTGGGTGGAGCAGTGGGTAACACCTTTCCTGGTCTTGCTTCCTCCTAGTGTGAGCTGTGCAGGGCAGGCCTCTGTGAAGTGTCCGTGTACACTATGGTGCTATCTGAAATAAACAGCTTCAAAAACCACTTCTGGCTGGAACTGCTGCATGTAAAACGGGCTGGTGGTTTTCAGAGATGGCTGCAGAGAAGTTGTTTGTGTTAATTCTGTGCTGGGTAAGCAGCAGGACCCAGTACCAGGCTCCCTGGAGCTGGCTGAAGGCCACACATGGCACTGGCCAGAAGCTCTGCAGGGGTCCTATGTCTGAACTGGTAACTCCACTTGGGTCTGCTTGACTTTTGCAGTAAACCTGGAAAAATCTGTCTGAAACAACTTGTAAATAAGACCTTATTTATCTAATAAACTATCTCCTTACCCCAAGCCCCCAGCACTACCTGCCACTGGGCAGAATCACACCAGTTACGAGCCAGCCTTTTAGTCGTAGCTCCAGGAAGCAGGTTGAGCTTTCTCCATGGATTTGTTCAACAAAAAAAGCTTTCTGTCCTCTTAAGTTTCCTCCAGTTGAGGTGACAAGTATTGTTCTCACTTTACTGGAAGGCACCTGCAAGTGAAATCATCAGTGAGGGCTCCCAGTTTGGGGCCTTACTGGGACAATATTCCCTCTTCTCACTCCAGTTTTGCTTCTAACCTGGTTAAAATCTGCAGCAGCTCAGGCTCAGGGCTCTGACCAAACCCAGGGGAAGGAAGCACAGCAGCCTTACAGCTGTGCTGCCTCAGAACCTGTGCTTGCTGTCTACAGGTAGCTGAGGAAAGCAAGAGCAATGCAGCAGCATTTTAAAGACCTTTTTATTAGTAACGCATCAACAAGGAATTGATTTCAGAACCGTGTAACAAGGACACAAGCAGAAGACAATTCTACTGCCTGGCTCTGGCAGAGCTGGTGCCCTGGGTGCCCCTGCAGGGGCAGCGACAGCACAGAAGCAGAAGCCTGAAGGGGAAGGGGTTGTGCTTTGGGCCTGGTCAAGTCCAAAAAGTGCATTTCCTGGTTGGGATTTTTTTTTTTTCTCCCTTTATTAAGGGAGGGAATGGGAAAGGGTGAGGGGGAGGCGGCTTTAACAGAAATAGAGCTCAAATAATTCCTTGCTGCACCTTCATGTTGCTTTCTAGTTCCCAGGGAATGTGCCCACCAGGCCCTGCACAAACATCTGAGCCAAGTGGGGCCTTGGCCTCTCTCTACCAAATTTCTGCAGGATTTGTATCAACTCATGCCCATGTCCATTAATTCTAGACTTAGCCCCTTAAGCCCAGTTTAATGATGTCTGGCCTGCAAAAGCCAGCCTGTTGCTGGCTCCAGTGGCTGGGCACTGGTGTGAGACACACAGGGAGGAGCTGTAGCTTAATGTAAATGCTACAGCTGCAAGGCAGGCACCAACAACGTGTATTTTTCATACTGCTGCTCACCTTTTTGCACTTGCAGGGCCTTTTCTAAAATCAAACAGGTTAATAATCCAACAGGTCTTTTCCAGCTGTGGCTGTAAACTGAGGAGCCTGGCACCTTGAAAGACTATCTGCTTAAAAATAATAAAATACATTATTAGCTATAGAACAGGCTATTCCAAAGGGCTTCCTCTGGAATTGTGACCTAAGGGCTCACAGCTTGTGCAGTGCTGGGGCTTTTCAGAGTCTAGACTGTGGGGAGGGCTGGGGGCTCCCTCTGCTCGGGGCTGCTGGAGCAGCACCAGCTCTCCCAGTGGGCCAGGACAGTGGTGCTGGACTCTATTGAGCTGCCAGGAGAACAATGTGCATGAACTTTGGCTTATCCATCAGGAAACAGGACCTGTCTTGTCATATCAGCCTGAGCTAATGTCCCTCTCTGGTTGTTTTACTACCAGGAAATTCTGGTGAATGGTCATTTCAAGTAACCCCCCCAAAAATCTGAACCACAGCAGGAAAAATCAGACAGAAACAACAAAACAGATCTTTATAGCCGGAATCAATACTCATAAACATTCCCAGAGTGGCCTTAAGATACATATATACAAAAGAAGAAGAAATAAACCAGAGCAGCTCCAAGTTACCAGCATGGAAATGCTATAAAAGAGGATGGCACCATGAACACAACCCATATGCTGTAGCACCAGAGGCACAGTCCCAGCACCTTTCCCTCATGCCTGTTGTGCTGCCACTGGTTCACAGATGAGACTGAGCTCGTGAGAAACATTCCTCAGAGAGGTACCGAGCTGCTGGATGAGGTAAAGCATGAAAGTAGCCAGCAGGAGTCTATAAAGTTGGAGCTTCTAACTTAGTTTTAACCTCTAGAGCATGCAGCCAGTAACTACCCGTGGAAGCTGATGCTGGGGAAGAAGGGGTGCTTGGAAGAGAAGAGAACAATGCAGTAGTTGTGATTAAAATGTTCTCTCCACTTCTGGTTTAAGAACTGAAAACAGCCAAGCAGAACCCTCTTGGAAAGCCTGCCAGCATTTCTGTCCCAGAGAGAGGGACGAGGCTCCCCAGACACAGGACAAGCTCCAGACTGAGTTGGAAGCAGCAGCACCCACCCTGGTTCTGGCAGGAGCTGGCTGGAAATGCCCCCCCCAGGTGCTGCTCCCATCTCTGGGGTTCCACAAGCAGGTTTATTGCTATTCTAAGAGTGCTTTGACAGGGTTCTGCCCCGTCGTGCAGTTCAGCTGCTACTTGAACATTTTCATGAACAATTCTTTGCCAAAACAAACGTCAGGGCTGATCTTACACAACTAAAAGCATAAAAAAGGAGAGAGGCAGAACCTTTTAAATCAGCTTCCACGAGAATAATTAACACGTACATGGGCTATAATGGAAAGGATTTTATTTTTGCCAGGTAACAACCCTCCCTGTGTAAAGGAAGTGATGGGGAAGGGAAAAAAACCCAACCACCCCCCATCGCTATTGTCACCATGGACATCTGAGAGGCCAAGACCTGTGGCCAAGACCTAAATTTTGCATACATCCTGGGTTGGACTTCAACTCTCCACAACCACCTTCACCTACAAACCAACACCACCTGCTGCCACCAGTAGCAATTTTAACTCCTTGGGGCTCCTATAATATATTGAATCAGACCTTGGGCATATTAATAAAGCTAAAAAGAAATAAAATAATTTAAAAATGTATGGAAGGGAGCTCACTGTGCTAGTCCCACAATCTTTTCAGCAGCAATTCCCTCTAAAACACCTGTGGAGTGCAAATGGTAGTAGGGCCAAAAGCATTAACTCTAAGAAAGAGAACAGCCAACACACATATAAATAAAACTCATTATTTCCTTTTTAAAACATCACGGGACAGTCAATTCCCATCGTGTGACTGATGGAGGCTTCCTAAATATTAATAAATATATTACACCTATTTACAAGCTTCTGATTCCATCCTCTTGGCGCCAAGGAGAAGTTCTGCCCATAAGGAGGAGGGGCTGGGATGAGAGCTGGAGAGCTAAAAATAGCTGGAGATCCAGGCAACAGCTCCGTGTGAGGAACCAACCCCCTGCCTTCCCTGCAGCAGAGGGAGATGCTGGGATACCTGTGCCAGAGAGGGAGGGAGAGGCAGCAGCAGCCCCTCACACTGTGTTTTCTGGAGCCTGCTGCAGCGTCTCAGCAGCCTGGAGGGTTTTCTCTGGGGAAAAGGGAGGTTCTCCAGGAGAGCATGACAAGAACAACAACAGGGCAGCTGCAGAGTGAGATTTCAGGCTTTTCTTTCAGCCTGGTTTTCCCAGCACACTGTGCAGCAAACACACGGCCTGGTTTTGGCACAGAAACAAGAAAAATGCTGATGTGACCGAGATTGGGTGACCCTTCCAGCAGCAGAGCTTCAGCTCAGCCTCTGTTGCTGCCCACCTCCCACCATCCAGCATCCCTGCCTCACCCCAGAGCTCCAGGTGCTGTCACAGGCAGGACTTCTCCAGAGGTACCCCGAGGAGAGGTACCTTCCACAGGGCAGCTACCAGGGAGAGTCATCCTCAAGCCCTTCTCCTGTCTGCACTGGCTCAGAACAAATTCAGTGTTACTCCAATAATCCCTGTGTGTGCAAAAATTCTCATTTTCCAAGGGGGCATCTAAAGAAAAGATAAGGATGGACGAGTCCCTGGGAAGGTTTAAGGAGACTTTTGCATGTGCTTTTCAAATCAGCTTAAAGATACTCTATGAGTGGCTGCTCTGAAGGCTTCAAGGTAACAAGCAAACACAGTTTGAAGGGGAAGCCTCGTTCCCCTGGGCAGCAGGAGGTGACCCATGGTGGGGCTGGAGCTCAGCTACCACATGGAACCAACTCCCCCAGCACCCCCCACTATGTCCTACCAGAGCTGGTGGGACCATCAGCCTTCTCTTGGCCTTCACCATGCACGAGATTTGGACAGGAGAATCTGTTCTGATTAATAAAAACCTTTAAATTCATGTTAAGGAAATCCAGTCCCAGCTACTTTGGAGCAGTTCTGAGGTATCTCTCATTAATCCGAAGTATAGAAATGTTAATAAATAGATCTGAAACTTCTCTGCTATGTCATTCTATAATACACTGCTATATAGATATTAAATACGCCTCAGGGTATTAAAAAATTTATGAAAAAGTTACAGTAGTTGATTTTCAAGTATTAATAACTTGGCTATGTTAGCTTGTTTTGAAACACCAAAATTACCTGGCCCCAAATTATTAACTAAATAATTCTGGCTATGCCCGAATTTAAAAAAAAAATAATAAAATTTTGCATATAAAAAAAAAAAAGTGCAAAAAAGCATGAGATGTCAATTAACATTGGAACTTCTACACACCTAGTCTAGCACTCCTTCACGAGAGAATTAAAAAGGGAAGAAAGAATGAAAAAAGAGTTAAAAAAACCCCAAAAGAGAGAGAGAGATTGCTCCCAATCTGAGACAGCACCGTCCCAAATTTCAGCAGAACAGGAATTTGTACAGCCAAGTTCTAAACCCCAGAAAAAATGGGGTTGTGAGCAGATATTCCATCAGGTGCTCCAGTAGAATACAAATGTGGCCCTCACCCACCTGCTCTGAGGAACCACCAGAGCAACCCCCTCGGGTGGTTCAGGTGGAATGAGAAGCCTCCCTTATTTCCCCTCCTCCCCATAAACACTCTGCCTACTGCTAAAACCCACCCCTACCAGTAGTCACCGTACATTCAAATAGAAAGTCAACTACTAAAACCAGCTCAGGACACTCCAGGCTCATCAAGGACAACAGCTCAGGGACCAGCCAACCACGTGGGCAAAGAGCTTCGGCACCTGTTCTGCCCTAGGACATGGATTGTAGAGTCCTGTGCAGACCCTCATCTCCAGCCTCCAAAAGGGTTTGAAGATGGTGCTGATGGTGGCTGCTCACACGTGGTGTCTGGTGTGAGACACCTTTGCTGTCTCAGGCAGGACACGAGCATGACAAGGTGATAACACCAACAGGACTATGGCTACTGCACTAACACTGACCCTTGAGTAGATCTGGTTCTCCTTGAAACGGGCGTTTTCAGCTCATCTCCTGAAAAATGATTCAAAGCATGGTTAAAAAAAGACTGAAAGCAAGAAAAGGCTTTCTAGTTTCAACACGCACGTACAAAAGAGGCAACGATTCCAAACTCTTCATCTTCTTCCAGTGTGAGCAGCTACACAGACCCAAAGGCAGCGTCCTGTGGGGACACTGTTCCCAGTGTTCCTCTGGGAGCTTCTGGAGCAGGAGACCCTGTGACCTAACGCAAACTGGCACCAGTCAAGTGAAACGAAGCAACGGGATGATGACCCAGTTCCAGTGACCTTGCTCATGGATGGTGACCTCATGAAGACAGAAGCAAAGAAAAAGGCACAGGGCTCAGATCTCATTGATAGTCCTTTCCGAGGGGCAGTATTCGGAGGTTCCCGGGGATGACATGTAGAAGGACTGAGTTTTCCTTTTTAACCTGGCTCTCTTGTTGGCCAGGGACAGGCTGCGCCGGCTCGAGTTGATGATTTCTGAAATAAACTTCTTGCAGTCCACACACACCTCCATCGTGCTCCAGTCCTCCATCAATTCTTTGGGAAACTCTTCATGGGACTTATCCACGGATTTGGACCTTGAGGTCAACCTGGAAGGCAAAAGAATAGGACATGTCACGTTACAGACCTTGAGGTCAACCTGGAAGGCAAAGGAGCAGGACCCATCACGTTATGTAGCAGCACAGCAGCAGGCCCTGAGGAACACCTTCAGAAAACAATACAGCAGAGAACTCTTGACTTAAATCTTCCTTTCTATGATTCTAAGTCCCTCAGCACCACATGTCTCAGTTGCCCCAGCCCCATATTCTATTTCACCTCTAACGTGACACATCTTTAGGACACACTGTCAGCGTTGCTATTTCTGCACATCAAAGTGATGAGCAGCAGAGATGTGGATTTTCAGGGTCTGGAGAAGTTACTACAAGCACTAGAAGCATTGACAACTCCAACCCGGGCAGAGGGCATCTTCTTCATGGTTGATAGCTCCCTACAACATGCTGAGGAAGCACCTGCACTAGCCACAGGGGAGCTGGGGCTGTTCCCCACCTGGACATGCTCCGCAGCGAGTGGTGGTGACTGGTCGAGGGTTTCTCTGGCCTCATGAAGCTTTCTCCTCTTTGCAAGGTGGAAGGTCCCAGGGAGAAGATGGGCAGAGTCGAATATGGCTTTGATGGCAACCTCATCTGTGGGGAACAGCAGAAGGAACTTGCAGCCACCATCGGGCTTTTTAGAAAGGGTTTAAGGGTAAGTTTACTTACTTTTTTGCAGCACTGTGAGCAGACAGGCCTGTGTAAGAAAGAGAGAGCATGAATCATCTCATGGTTGGAAAAATGACAATCAAAAATGAGGGATAAATGTTTTGGGGCGTTAGAATCCTCCCCTTTAAACATTTTTCTTTTTGAAGCTCCTTCAATGTAATAACTTCAACCAGAACATGAAGCCAAACAAGGAGAAATGCTAACCAAGAACTACAGCTAAATTAAAAAATAGGAAGAAAAAAAAGAAATAGCTCTTTTTCCTCTACAAAACCTCCCTTCAGTAAGTGAGGCAACAAGTCAGTGATTCCACAGATCTCCAGAATTATGGTCTTGCTGTTCAACTTAAAATTTTTCATTTTGCCTGCAAATTATTCCTATTCCCTTCTGCCCCCATCAATGCTCCAAAAATAATCCCCAAAGTAAATTGCCTGGAGATTCTGGAACTGAATCCAGTTCCAGACTGGAGGAGTCTCAGTCTCGTGAGAGAGAGACTGAGGAGTCTCAGTAAATTCTGTCTCACTCTCCCATGAGCACAAAAGACCAAACGAGTGTTTCTCTCACTTCTAGCCAAGAGTTTCAGTCCAAGGCAGCAATTCCATTGACTATTACAAAAATAAAACCAATCAACATTATGCAGTGGAAACATCTGTGGGTTTCTAACACTTAAATCACTATTTTTCCCTCTGAAATGGCAGTGATTTATTAACAGATATTAAATACTTACCTCTTACAGAACTGACAAGTGTAGGACCAGGTGAAGAAAGAAAACCTCCTTGTCCGGCAGCAGAAGCAGAGCTGGAAGAAGAACAGGGGAGGTTCAAACTTTGATAAAAGCTAAGTTTTAAGCTTTATGTCTCATGACAGCAGGCAACAGCTGAATCTAATGAATGACACTAACATTCCTGTTCCTCCACCTTAAATGCATTAATTCTTTCAATTAAACCTGCATCTTAGCCACAGATAGGTAAAATACACTGTGAACTCAAAATACAGGTGGCTGGAGGTGTTCAAGAAGCACAAGTCAAAATGGAAGGGAAAAGGGAGAAAACACCAATTCCCAATCTGCAGTTTACAGAAAAAAATGCATTAATTAATGGGTTCTTTAATATTAAACCTCCTTCTGGAGTTGTCTGATTTCTCTGAAGGCTTTCATTTTTGTTTTTTTCACTTCTCTTAGCAAGGAGTCATATGAAAAACCAGTGGTAGTTTCCTGCTGCTCTCTGTAATTCTATTTTCTGGGCTGGAAACACTGAGCAGTGGTGCAGAAGGCACAGGGACAGATGTTTAAAACACCCACGTGCAGACACACCCTGGGAGCTGCAAACACTGCTGCAGTTTCATAGACAATCTAAACAAGCTACTTCCATGAGAAGTTTTAATGTTTCTGCACAGGATCTAAGGAGCTGACCCTTGTGTTATGCACTCAGGGGGGTGTTTGGTGGATCTCTCCAATAGAGGCTAAGAAACAAAGGTGTAAATGGGAGGCTTGTGTGGGCAACCTCCCTCAATGAGCTTTGGGGCTTCCACAGCCTCAGCCCTACCTTTCCTTTCTTGAGAGCAGTGTAGACATCTTTGTACTGCTGGTACTTTTCCAGCTCTGCCTTCACCAGCACCTGGCGGATGTGCATGACCTCCTCCACCGTCAGCGCCAGGCACTCCACCGGGTAGCAGAACTCCTCCTGGAAGCCAAAAAACCCATATTAATTCAAAGCCAAATGGCTTCCTCCAGACTTCAACCTAGACAACCAGCCACCGGGTTAGTAACTCCAGAAACAGAGGGTTTCTCCCTTCCAACTGGAACAGCACTGGCTCTTTCATGGGCATCACATGAGCTCCAAACCATGTGACCTCAACGGTCTGATCCTCAGCCTTCCCAACAATGACAGTTTTCTTCATCCTTCCTCCTCAAACCATTTGACCCTTCTCTCTGATTTGTCTTTTATGATGATTTGTTTCAAACCAAGCAACGTTCTGGTTTGTAATTTGAAAGGAAAAGGTAATTTGGCAGCTGGGGTTACTTTTAAGTATAATGTTGAAAGACATGCAATTTCTCTGAGACTTTGTGATGCCCAGAGTGGCCAAGGAAAGTTGTTAGTAGCCCGTTCTAGCAGAAATTTTTATTCAGTGGTACCACAGCTTGGTGCTTGCATGATCAGAATCCCACCAAGACTGCCAAAAGTTAGGTCAGCTCAGGCAGAAAAGTTCTCCTTTCTGCCCCAGGAAAGCAGCAGCAGCAATTTCAGCTTTCTAGATAATCTCCAAACATAAAGCGGGAGAATTGGTTTGAATTATTAATGGCAGAGATCCAAACAGAGACTAACAACACAACCCCCCACTTCCAAAATTTTGCATCTGTTCTGTATTCCAGAATATTCTCGAGTAGAAAACTCCTGAATTTGGTACCAGAGAATAAAAAGCACCAACCCAATTTGTAATCCAGCCCTGTAGTTGATTATACATTTCCAAGAGAAAGACAGAAACCTCTGTGGGAACTCCCATCGCTTTCTGCTTGGTGACCCTTTTCAGGCAGCCCGGGGGGGTGGCTGCTGGGGGGTGGTGCCAATGACACGTAGTAATGCTCTCTGAATAAAGGAAGGAAATTTCTCCTGCCAACACAAAGCCGTGGCTGACACTTTGGAGAGCTCGTGTACAAATGGAGGCGATGAATGGGATTAGTGGGGAAATGCTCCCCACGTACTCAGAGGTTGGTTCTGTCTTTCCTTTAGAGCCAAAAGGAAATCTTGCTACGTTGCAGACCTGGCAAACATTAGCATTTAGGAACCACCACATTTTTAAGAGCTGTTGTCTTACCTATCTAGAAAGGGAACACAAAGAAACTTCGCTCTGTTTAAGGTACCCCACAAAAGACTAGAATGGAGTGAACTTTGTTAGATTTGCCAGCTCGACCTCCAGGCTATAGAATCACTACTTTGCTGCACAGAACAAGCTACATCCAAGGCAACTGGGATCTGCTCTGTGGTGTTAAGACCACACAGCCCAAACCAGGACAACTTCTGCTCCTTCTGAGCCACCTCAGGGCTCAGGGGCAGGGCTCAGCATCTCCCTGGGGGTTCTTCCCATGGCAACGGCCTCCCCAGGGAGCAGGCAGGGCTGCAGGCTGGGCGGTGGGAGAGGGAGTGGGTGGGAGAGTGTGATGGACACAAAATCCCTCCTGGGAGACTGTGAGAAGCTGCCCGAGCTGAATGAGCCTGGCTGAATGCTTGGAATCAAGAGCTTTGGGCCCTTTAGAAAGACAGGTCTTACTTGGAGCTCTTCCTTCCCCCTCATGAACACCCCATTCCTTTAATTTACAGGTGAAGACATCAGGGAATGTTGCTCCTCTGGTGAGGCTGCAGAGCAGGTACTAGGGGCATAAGGTGGGCTTGTGGTACCCACTGGGAAGGGTTATTGCTAAAGCAAATAGAAATAGCCAGCAGGGGAAACATAGGAAATGTTCACATCTTTAAATGCTAATGTTTTAATTCCAGAGGTTACACAAGGACAACAAAATGTTAATGCAACATTAAACGGAAGGTAAATATGATGCTGATTTCAGGAAAATGCTTGATTGGGTTTTTCCCCCCCCTCTTTTCGGAATAGAAATGAGTATACAAGAAAATATTTTGTTTCTACACTACCTCTAAGGCATTGAAATTAATTAAAATGACACTAAGCACTGGCTAAACTTCATTGAACAATGATGCTCTGGAGTCACTGCTCAAACTTCCAACAATAATCTGCACTCTGAAGTTCTCCTGCTTGGAGCTGCCTCCCTGCAACACTTACATACAAAAGAACATACTAAAGACAAAATGTGCTTTGAATGGTCTTGATTTTCCTCAATTGTACTCAATGCTCATTTTAACATTAAAGACAAGTCAGTGTTTTTAAAGGGAAAAAAGAAATCTTACTTAAAAATAGTATTTTGAAGTTTCCAAGATCCTCATGAGAATTGGCTTAACACTTTGGGCAGTCTAATTACTGGAATAGCTTAAGGTATATATGTTTTTGGTTTTTTTTACTCAGGAAAAGCAGGTAGTAAGGATTTCATAGCCATAATGTGAAATAAAGTGCTTTGTAGGTCATTCTCAGCGTGCACACACCTAATAGCTCCCTCTGACTAACACACTAATATATTCCTTGTAAAACATCTCATTAAAGGATGTCACCAGGCATTCAAATGAGCTGCTCCAGTAAATTGCAATATGAACAAGGGCCAGATTGGCCTCTAAATTCTGCAATTCACAATTAGTTAAGCACTTGAAACTCTCATTGCTTTGGCAGACTAAAAGTTTCTAAGAAGTCAGCTGGGTATTTCAACTATAAACTCTCCTGCAGTAGGGTTCATGCTTTCACTTATAGGTTGGGACAAGAAATAGAAGGAAAAAATTAAATTATTCATATTCAATTCTACATAGGGGTAGAAAATAAATCAGCTTTTCTTTTCAGTGGATTTGCCTACCCTGGTACATAGATATTAGTTATTCTGCAAGTTATAAGGACCAAAACCATGTGTAGGTTTTCAAGTAAAACAGACTGCAAATGCCCTTCCACTCTACATTTTTGTTAGAAACATAAAACCTTATTCTTTTCAACATAGTCCAAGGATTACAGTAGTTTTGCTGCAGGGTCTTCACATGCTGGAACATTTAAGGTCTGTCCCATTGATAATCTCGTGATGTTGCATTGTTAGTTTGCTGTCCTTTCAGAACTGATTTCTTTCCCCCGTGAGGTGATTGAAGACACAACAAATAATCCTACACGCACGGAAATCAACGTCAATCAGGTGCAGTGTCCCAGCCTGAGCTTTAATTCTTTGCCCCAGCTTAGGAAGTGCTCCCCTAGGAGGGCACATGCTGGTGAAGGTGATTTCCAAAGCCAGCAAAAAAGAGGCAAACCTTTGTGGGCTTCCACCTGCTGGCAAAAGCTCTCTCACACAGACAGTACATAGCCCCTGCCACCCCACACATGGCTGCTTCCAGGGGATGGGAGCTGAGCAGAGAAGCTGCTTGCATAGTGGCAAAAAGTGGTCTGAAAGCCATCCTTGGGAATAAACGGGTTATCCTAGGAACCTGAACAGTGGATAGGAAGCAGAGAAGCGAACGCTGGGTATCAACAAAACCATGAGCTTTGGGTCCTCTGGGTCAGGAGAGACAATGACAATAATAATAATAATAATTAAAAAAAAAAGCAATCAGACTACAAAGGCATTCACATGGACATCTCATCTCACTGATGAAGCTCCAGGTCAGCTTACACCACAAAGTTGACCCCCCAAAGATCACTGTGCTGCCCTGCCTCTCCCAAAGGACTGTGGTTGGCACCTTCCCAAGGCTGCTCCCCCTCCCCACCTCCTCAGGTCTGACTCCCTCTTGTCTGATGAGATGCCAGTTCACAGACCCCTCATTAGTATGCAAGGCAGAGCAGTTCCTGGCTAATCCTGCTAAGAGACTGTAGCAAAGTCCTGCCTGTTTTCACTGCCACTGAGGGCTATTTATTGATGAGGGCTCCTTCCCCTTGGTCGCGGGAGCTGGTGGTAAGAAATGCAACTCCATCAATCCTGGAGGAAGGGATGAAGAAGTGTGAAGGCAAGTAAATAATATTCTGCACTTAGTGGGGAGCACTTGCTCCAGGAATGGCAACCTTACATATGCAGCACGGCCACTGAAAGGACCTGGCATCCTTCAGGCAAGGGAAGACTTGCAATAAAGCACAGAGTGGAGCTGGGCCAGCCCCAGCATATCAGAAATCATCTACCAAAACAAAAAATGAAAGTATTGCAGGAATTGGCCATCACACCCTAGAGGGCACTATTGTCAAATTAAAGAATTAGCTCTCTAGGCATCAAACAAAATAGGTTCTTATTAACGGAGCATCATTTTGCTACTGATTTTCCTCCTTTCTCACTTTGTAACCAAAACCAAGCTGGGTGACAGTTCTCCTCAGATTAAAAATCAAAACCAAAACCAACCCCAACCACAAAAAAGCCTAGTAAAACCATTCCCATGTTTTCCCACATTAGCCTGAATTATCTAATGGCTTTTCCTCCTTTTTCCTTTAGTATTTTTAAGAGGGAGTAGAATAACTGAATTTGTTTTTCTGCTATGGTTTCTTTTTTAATATTTTAAAATATTTTTCTAGGCATACTTCAGTGAACAGACTGACAGAGGGAAAACAGGTGGTCAAAAAGATCCTGTTAAGAACTAGGTTGACCTATTTAAAATAACAGCCTCATATGTAAGATTTTTAAGTTGCATAACCCCCTCAAATACCTATGAGATCAATATTATGATGTAACATATTTGGATACACTACAAGTGTGATGGAGCAAATGCCTCAGTGTAACATAGAGTGTTTTCTTCCTTCCTCCCCTTACAAAATCTGTCTGTGAATGACTCTGGGCCTATCAGAAAATAAAGCTTGTGCCATTTTATATGGCAGCATCTTCAAAGGCATGCTGAGGGAACCCCCAGCTTGGTTCTGGTGCAAGTTCTGCTCCAAGTTCACTTTGGCAAAAGAAATCTACTTGTGTTGGGCATTTATCAACAAGCTACTACTTGATCTTCATCTGGAATAAGAAGCTATGTTCTAGCTCCAAGAGTATCAAACAAAATCCATCAGACTCTCTGAAAAGAAGAGAAGGAAGCACATTCTGGGAATATTTGGAGATGATTTTCTTGCTACTGTTCAACTTCATCAACTAATAGGTTTGGATCCCAGCTGCCATCTCTTGGGCCAACAAGAACACTCTCCAAGTCCCACTAATCCCACTGCACTAAAAGATGGGGTGAGTGAATATTCCCCTCCCTTCAAAACCAGGATGTGTTTATTGATTTCTCTCTTCACCAGCACCTCATGGGGCATGCTGCAAACCCCTGCTGATAGGAAAAGAGAGGAGGAACATGCCCTGCATGGGATTACAAAGAACTAATCAGTGTGTCAGCACAAACAAACCAGGATTTCATACCTTTTGCTGGTCATACTCAGTTGGAAAACAGCTCTCAATTAAAGCTAATTGATCAAAGGTACTGTGCTTTCTTCTCAAGCAATAATACAGGTTTTTGCCTCAGTAACTTCAATAAAGCAACACAGACAAACCTTCATTTGGATTACTGCAAAAGCTTTCACATCTATAAACATTACCACACAAGTCCTTAAGGTGGGAAGAAAAGAAACCATTTCATTCGTTCAGCCATGAACTAAAATACTTCTAACAGCTACAAAACTCCCCCAGATAGATCCATTTCTTTGGAATCGTCTCTATTCAACTGGAAAAATCAGCAAGGTGAAGTTCATCTGGTTTGGTAACCTTCTGAAATAAAATGGAGTCCTAATCAGAGTGCAAATGTTTTCTGAGGCACCTGTACCTGGGATTTGGGATAAATACTCTAGAGACAAAGTTCAAATCTTGATTTCAAAACGTCTTTAGTTTTCTCAATTCAGGAGTTTTCTTTGAGTCAAGTCCTAATCTCACTGCAGCCAAGTTTTAATTTTCATTATACTCTTAGCATGCCTCTTTTTCTCTCTCCTACCACCCACTCCACTTACAAGTGACCTGGAGCTCTGTTTTGAAGGTGGTAGGAATTGTCTCACGTTGGTTGGGGTCTCCTTCTCGATGGAGTGTCGTCTCTGCGGCGGCTGCCGTCTCTCGGGCTGTGGTGTGGATGATATGGGCAGGAACTTGGGAGGGGCTAAAGATTGAACAGAGATTTTAAAAATTAGTTCTTTTAAGGCAGATTGTTGGATAACATTGTACTTGACATTGTACTTAATGAGTTGCTAGAATTCCCACTCTTGGTGGGTGAAGTTACGCAGCCATACTCAGAGCAGCTTCAAGACAGATAGCACATTAATCACATTTTCCAGAGGGAGAGAATAGTAATACTCATAAAATTAGCAAATCCAGGCATGCTGCTGTCCAGTTACCATCATATATTAGTTCAGGGTTTCAGGGGGATTGGCTTTTTCTGCTTATTTCACCATTATGCACAGAAAATACATGCACAGGTGACACGTTTCACTACAAAACCATCCCAGTGAGACTGAAACACTTTGAAACAAATGAAAAATAGAAAAAAAAAAGTGCCTGAAAAAACCCAACAGATCCTCCCCTCTTCCCAGTAAGTAGTTATGGGAAATACTGGTGATCTCTGTGTGTCTTTTAAACACATACATTCACTGAATGCAGGAAACAGTTTAATTGGTGTTAGGTTAAAAGGTGTTTCTGCAGCAACACATATTTTCATGAGCTGAGCATGGCTAAGCTACTCCCCATCCCCTTGTGACTTTGTCTACACTTCCACACCAACTTCAAGCATGAAACCTGTTCCACAAAGATATTCAGATATAGCAGAGGCTAATACCTTCCAATTTTTAATCCCATCTGACCTAGGGTTCAGCTTTAGAGATTTATTCTGTTAACAACACCCAGCCTCAGCTTCCTAGAAAAGTTTGAGAGTTCATAGAAGAGAACAGAAGTGGGGAGAAGCAGCCATGGGGCTCTCTCATCAATACTCACTCTTTCTGCTGCTGGTGCCTTCTTGGGAGGGGTCTTCTGCTTGTGAAGGAGAGATGCTGCTGCTACTTGCTGATTTGGGCACTGATTCCTCCTGTGCAGCGAGAGAAAAAGAAACAGAATTCCTCAGGGATTGTTCTTTCTTCTCTTACTGCTGCTCAGCACACAGAAATCACAAGCTGCCAAAGGTATTTTGCACCATTTGGTCACACAAAGCCCCAGGAGAAGTCCTGAGAGAAACAGACTCTACAGAGCACTCAGTAAATGGAATTTTCAGTGCTCATTTTTAAAAAAAAATGGAAAAAATGGTACATGGTTGGAATTCACTGTATTTAACTATGGCATGAAAGAACAAGATCAGAAGAGAGGTGCATGGATCCATTGTAACCTGTTAATTTTCCTCATTGCATTCAAGAACTTCTAAGGATTTTCAGCTACAGCAGATATATTAACTCAACTTCACATCTCACACTAATCAGCACTTGGATTCCTCTGGGATCCAAAGGAAGGAGAGTCACTCATACAAGTGACCCAGGTAAAGAGAAATGAATCTGATCTCTGCTGCACTGTCCTCTAATCCCTAATCCTGGTGTGTTTCTCCTTTCTTCTGTATTTAAAAGAAAAATCATTCATTATACAAGCATGTTTCATCACAACACCAAGAGCAACTCCTGCAAGATGAATGAAACTGAAATGGGCTTTGACTGACACCTTCCAGCTATCCTAAAGCACTGGGCCACCCAAATGATGAAATCCTTTGCTTCCACCTAAACCCTCTGCCTTCAGCCACCAGATACCAGCAAGATACTGATCATCCCAGGAGCCTCCCAAAGGAAGAGAGTTGAAGGACTGAGCCTAAATGCTCTTTAGCTCTAATGGGAATGCTTTTAACCAAGGAGACTCACATCATTTAAAGTGTCAAGATTTACAGATCAAACAAGTGACTGCTCTGAAGTCCAGCAAGAGGCTGAGCTTCTCTCTCACAGATTCCCTCAGTTATGTGAAGAGCAAGCAGGAGAACCTCCACTAGCTGTAAGATTGTCTTCTTTGGTGACAGCAAGTCAGCAAAGAAAAGCTGGCAGGATCACCAGAGCCTTTAATATATTTTAACATAAAACTGTAAAAGGGGGATTACAGAAATATTTCACAAGACCATCTAATTTTGCTAATTGCCACCTTTCAATGGAAAGAAATAGCTATTAACCATCCTTCATTCCACTTCTGAACTCGAGATGGACACCCTGTCTCCACCACGTGTTGCAGAAGTAGGTAGTACAGGATGGTTTCCATCTTGCTCCCAGTTTTGTGACAGATTTCTAGTGACCCCACTCATCATGGAGGAACACTGGCTATTCCAGTGGCCAAGGAGGCTGCTTTGAGAATGAAACTTGTGTGGGAAGCACTGATGAACCAGTTTATGAATTCATATCAATACAGTAACTTTATTTATTATGGTAGAATATCTGAGATTTCTCATTTGAGGTTGGATCAACCCAATATTGGGGACTTCTCCCCAGAACACTAAACAATTAGAATTTTACATATACTGAGAAAGCTGCCACTTTAGAGGCATCAACTTAAAACATCCTGACAAAGGAGGATGGAGGGGGCAGGAAACGTGTCTGCATCACAGCTCGTTTGGAGGTCCACAGCTCAGCAGGGCAGGTACCTGCAGCCTCTAATTTAGGGCATGACCTAGTCATAATTTAAGTGTCAGTGAGTAACTCTAAATGAGTTAAGCTCAATTCAAATTGCAGGCAAAGAGGTGGCCGAGTCATTCCTAGGCAGTGGGGACAACTCATGCTCTTCTGTGTGGCAGATACAAAGTAAAAGTCAGAATGAAGATGTTTTGACAGAGCAATCTTCACTTTCTTCAAATGTTCTATATCCTACCCCTTTCCCTTCACCCCAATCCCTTCAGGTTGTTTATTTGCACTACTATGACACTACTATTCTGCTGAGCATCTTAACTGCTCCACCAGCTACTTCTTTTGACCCAGACCAGTACAGCTTCTGTTCTCTGTGACAGCTCCATGTGCCTGATTTATTTACAATTTATTTACAATTTTTGCTGCATGTTCCAGAGCTTATTCTCCAGGACTTCACAGCATTCCCTAATCAACACTCACCGTCAGACATCTTATTTTTCCCTCCTACAAGAATCACCCCATGATTCCCTTTACAGAATCTTCTTTCACTGACTTCTGCTCATTTTTCTGTGTCCAACAGCATGCTGCATTATCTTCAGGATGCATGGAGCTACAAGCTGGGAAGCTACAAGTTTGGGATCCAGCTCTCATTAACAGGACTGAATATTCCCACATCCTGCCCAGCTTCATCCATATTAACAAAACCTCACAGAGCCTCTGTTGTAATTTCACAGACTGCTGAGAGATTTCAGGATGCAAATCTCCTCTGCTTTCAGACTAGCTGCACCCAATTATGCACCCACACCAGTCACCCATGGGATAACCCCTAACACAAAGAGGGCCAAGCCTTTCACAGATCAAGAAAACATGCAAGGAGATAAATTTCTCCCCACATCTCTTTCTTTCCTATCTTTCAGCTTAGACACCTTTGTGAGTGCCCTGTCAGGAAACTCCTCCTTCCCCATTTACTGGAGAGAAAGAGCCAGGGCAGGCTGTGAATTGAGCCTCTGTGACTAACCCAGCCAGTGGGTGCTTCCCAGGCAGCTGAACTTTCAGACAGGTCCAAGCACAGTTATTGATATTCCTGGTCCAGGAGACAAAGCTCATTCTTGAGGATGTACTCTTGGTACTTTTCAGGATCACCTATAAAGCAGATTTTAAGCTAGGGAGCTTTTTTTTAAACTGGAGGTACTCAAGGCCAGGTTGGATGGGGCTGTGAGGAACCTGGTCTAGTGGGAGGTGTCCCTGCCATGGCAGGGGGGTTGGAACTAGATGATCTTTGCCATCCCTTCCAACCCAACCATTCTGTGATTCTATATACAATGTAGACAGATCCTTGGCATTTAGAAAAATAAGTAAAGACCGAGTTTAAGGCCAAAATCAGCATTTAACCTTTTAAAAGACTATTCTATGTTTTGAGATCTGATCTAATCATCTTGAAGTTCTGTGGGCTGACCAAGCAGTGGCAGAAAATTGAGATGATAATCTGCAAAATCCCTTCTCACCTGATCAGTTCAGCAAACTAAGGAATAAAGCTCAATTCTGACAAATCAAGCAGCAAGTTGTGTCCTGATTTTTTACCTCTGAATCTGAGCTGTCAAGTTCAGCCAGTGTGGGAGCCTTGAGGAGCCTCTTGCGTTGCACTGTCACTTGTTTGGCCCCATTCTGCTTCCCTTGTGGTGCTGGGTCACCATTCACTACAGAGGCATCCACCAATTTTCTTGCAGCCTCTGGCGTGGAGACATCTAGCAAAAGAAACAGAACAATCAGTATTTGCACCTCTTTTTTGTTTTGCCTCCTCAAATCTTACTGTCAAGGCAATAGCACACAAAACAAAATAAATTCATGTGAGAGTTGCATGTGTGCAATTGTTTTACTTTAGCTGCACATTGCTCAGAGATCTACAGGCAATGGCTGGTGGGAGAGAAGCAATGGGAAGGGATGGGAGCAGTGGAAAAAGCAGCAGTGCACAATACTAAAAACCCACCTCAGACCAACACCAACCAACTTGAAAAAAAAATAAATCCTGTGTTAAACCCCCAAATATTCTTCCTTCCACTTATAGTGTACAACTAACTATTTAACAAGTCTCAAAGAATGTACAATTGTATCTGGACAAGTGGGTTTCCAGTGAATCTGAAGACAAAGCTTCACAGGAATCAGCAGGCTTAGCATGGAGTAAACCTTGTTTTTCCTGTGAGGACAGAATCACACTATTCTGGAATGAGAATGAGCTAAACAACCAGCATTCATCAAAACCATGCACAATTCTTAGGCTAGTGTGGTCATTTGTATTAAAAACATGCCTGTGATGTGAAATCTTCAGGTGAGAGCAGAAACATGAGGCTGCAGCTCTACTTTCATCTACGTGAGTTTTACAAGGCTGTAGCTCCACTGAGTAAATTACTTGGGATTTGTGCCAGCGTGCAGTGAAGATGGGTCTGCTCTGCTCTGCTTAGCCTAGCTTAGCTCAGACATTAAGATAATGACCCAGCCTTTGAGATTTTAGGAGAGCTTAAGAGTTTGGTCTGATAAATCAAGTTTTATCCCTGCAAAAGTACAAAGTGCAGGGCTCTGAAGAAAATGATGTTGGAGGGACGAGGAAGAGAAGCTTTTAATCTCCCATTTGCATGGGTGTCTAAGCATCTGGTCTTTCTACAAATGTGTTTTTCTGCCCGTGTAATTACAGGCCTCCTTCCCCTCTCTTGTAATAACAAAGTACCTCCAGGTATTTGAAGGGTAATGACGAGTTATTATCCCCATTTTTATAGGTGGTGCAAAGAGGCACAGAGGTCAAACAACTTGTACCTTGGGTTACCAGGAGGACTGTGACAGAGAGATGATATCACCCAGATACTCCCCGGTGCCACCAATGTAAGTGCTCACACATCACTTGGAGGGACTTACACAGCTGCCCTGGTCTGAACAGACATGGTCACTGCTCTACAACATGATTTGCATTGATAAAAGCTGTTCTTGCACCAGGGAAATTAAAACTACACTGTCTAGACAAAGGCTCAGCTGCAGCAGTAGCAGTTTTACAACATTCTCACCAGAGCAGCTATGGAAAAGGAGTAAGTTAAATCAAGATACATATTAAAGAATTAATTAGGTTCCTGCCAAATGCTGGAAACTGAGCTAGAAAGGAGAGGGGATGTGTTATGGTACCTCTGTAGATCATACCTTCTGCTGGGAGTGTAAGAAAAGGTGATTATTTGGACAATGAAAGTCATGGTGACATTCCAAGCCCGTGAATCTGTCTCCTACAGTGTTATTACACTCCCTACAAAGGGCTGCAATCACAGACTTAGACTCTCTAACCCTCAGCTCCTATCTTCAAAGGCTTTGTTAATGGGTGCCCTGACTATGGCTTATAGGTGGAGTTTGGGTTTTTTCCTCCTTGATTTCTGTGAGTCCAGCATGGGTGTCCCCCACACTAAGTGCATTCCTGCTCTGACACTGCTCAACACAACCCCAGAAAGGGACAGCAGGAAAACACAAACCCCTCCCTGCTGCCAACACCACGGCTTGAGGCCCCATAATTACCTGGTATGCACTGACTGAGGAAGCTCAAATGAGCAAGAGAAAAAACCCTTGATTTGTCTTCTGATTGCACAGGGTGGTTCCTGAACAACCTGCCCAAGGAATGAGCCCCAGCACCACCAATGCAGCAGCCAAAGGTGGTGGCCCTTCTACCAAAGGTTTCCTGGGTGGAGAATCCCCTGTCTGATGGTCAGGAGGGGGGAGAATGGCCTGAAAGTACTGTTGGACTCACTGGGAGGGGAAAGAATGGGAAGGCCACTAGTATTGCCCTCCTTCCAAAAAACCAAACCATGATAGGTCTGGGGACACACAAGAGGAAGGAACACCCACCAGACATCCCCCAGCACCATGGGAGATGATGGAATGGATGGATATCCAGGGTACATCATGAATTGTTTTCTCTTGGGTTTTCTGTTGTAGCTGTTGTTGGTTGGTTTTGGTTTGTTTTTTTTCCTAAGAATTGAGGTCTGATTTCTTTAGGCCCCAAAATGGAAATTTTTGATCCATTTTGGAGGTAACTGATGTAACCAATCACTATCTACAAAGCCTAAACCAGTTATTTAAATTCACACATGTAAGAGTTGTTCATATATAGAGTTGCCCATATGCTGGTTTATAAGTCTTCTTGAAATACCAGAAGTTTTAGGTGAATCAAGAAGACAATCCAGCATAGTACTTGTTCTGAAGGGCTCTTCAGTAGGAAATGTAATTTATCACTGTTCTTTTAAGAAAAAAACAGGGAGTTTTTACAACTTGCAAGCACTAAAGAATAAAAAAACAACAAAAAAATTAACATTAGAAAGCCATCCAATTAATAAAATCCATTTTGGCAATACTGCTTAAGCTCAGTTTATCATTCCTGCACTTATATCCAGTAGTACTGGATATACATGAATAAATGGATTATCATAATTTAAGGAAAGGATCATGAAATTTCACAGTTTCACCAAACAGATTACAACAAAAACAACTTGTTCCAAAATTGAAACTAGAATTTGTTAGCAGATACAGACAAAAAAAATATTACTTTAAGCTATTTTAGTGAGGTACTTGGGCAACAGAAACATTACCAGGTGGTAAATAATCATATGTCATCATAAACAAGATAAAATTAATCAAGATAAACAAGTCAGAAACAACCAACAGATTGATGCTTATAAAAATGATGACAGAAAAAATTAATGGACAATTCTTTGAAACAAAAACCTGGATTTTAAATGATTTTTTTAAATGGATAGTAGTCCACAGTCTCTAAGATTCATAGAACATCTAAATGTTTTGAAGATGATTCAAATGATAATAAAACCAGGCTTGTGTGAGTACCAGCCTGGGGTTAGGATTTTATTAGAGAGTCAGACATAAGTGTCATTTCTCTGTGTTTTCAGGCAGCAGGTACAATGACCAGTACCTGGGAACTGGATGAATGTGTTTGGTTCCCTTGGAGTTCCTTCTAAGCTATCATTACACCAGGCAAATGAAGGGACAGAAGGTCTTCATCTGAGTATTTATCTTTGTGTTGGCCTCCCCTGACTGGCCTTAGGAAGGGGGAGACAAAAATCCACCCTAGGATAATATGAAATGTGCCTTTATTTACATGTAAGAGCACATCTCTTAGGAAACAAGGCATCAAGCAGACCACAGAGGACATGCAAAGCACAGCAGTCATCTAACCATAACCTCCCAACCAGCCCTCCCTGGCAAACAATGACAACAGACACCTGAATTTTCTTCTATGTGGCAAATGTACTCCTCAACCTTATTGTTTTTACACTGAGTTTCAGAGAAGGCTACAGTGGATTTGCAGAATTAATACAGGTTTGCTTTTTGCTGGTTATGATGATGATAATATACTGGGAAAGATGATATATGGAATAATGGTAACAGAGATGTGCTGCTCCTTTCAACGGGCTTAGAGGTTGAAATTAAACCTGAGAATGAATAAACTGACATCCCAAACTGCCAGGCTCTGCTGGTGTTTTATTACTGTATTATCTAAATCAAGAGACTGCCAGGACCTGGTGGAGTTCCTTCCTCACAGATCCTGTGAAGCCAACAGTGATACTCATCACCTCACCAACAGTGACACACATTCCACAGGGTTGGGAACAACAGCCATAATCCCCATGAAATTCAGGGATAAATCATGTTTCAGTTTCCTTTTTCTTCTCTCCCTGTACCCAGCCCCAGAATACACAAACTGTTTCTGAAGTGACAGCTTCAAAGCAGCTACAGATACAGCTCTGAGGTAAGAACTGGAGTCTCAGAGTGGGAATGACTGATCTTTTGAGCTGCATTCAACTCAGGGCATTGGAATGAAGCTGCTTTTAAGCTCTTTTTCTATGAGAGCTCTCCTCTCTGGGGTAACAGCAGCCAGACATGTGGAGCTGGGCAGTGCCACATACCACCTACACTTCTGTTTTTCAGCTGGTTTGTGTTTTCACATGGCAGCAGGTCCATTCAGCAGAGAGCAATGAAAGCAGTGAAAAAGCAGGTACGTGGAAACACTGATGAAAGCAGAGGAGCTTCCCCACCTCCAAAACAAAGAGAAAAGGAAAAGCAAAGCAGCAACATTCAAAACTCCTGCTTATCTGCTTGCTATCAACGTCCCAACCCCTCTAATCCACAGGTACTGCTCATCTGGTGTCTCACATCTCCCTAGCTGGAATGTTTTAATCAGCCTGAAGAGAATTTATCAGATCTCTCAGTCACGCCGTATCACACTAACCACTGAGAACCACACGACTTGGAAAAACAAAAACAACCACATCTGGGAGATGGATAAAGAAAACAGGAAGAGTTCTTCGGTGGTCAGTCAAAAAGAGCAGATCCAAATACAGCCTAGATTGCTGTAAAGCTACTTCTTTAAAATAAAAACATCACGGTAATGAATGAATGGATTACAAAGGGAGCTTTTACAGAATATTGTTTGGATTTAAACAAATGAGGATGTCTCAGGATTCCTGGAAATGAAAGGCAAAGAAGAAGCAGACAGACAGATGTAGAAGGACAGATCTGAACATTTCCCTTTTGCTGGTCACTGGCACATCCAGTTTTATAGCCTTAAAATTGAAGGAACTTTTGGCATATCTGAAAATAGCAACGTTTCAGTTTGCCTGAAGTCCCCTGAGGACCCTGCAGCTTTCAGGGGAGTAAAACATGACACCAAGCACATATCTAATGTGAACACCACCAGGCAGCTGCAGGAGCTGTGCAATATGCCATGAGCAGAAGGTTTCACAAAGGGCCTGGAGCTGGATGAACAGCTTGTCACCAGTGCTGACAGTGGGTGCCTGCTCCTTCCTCCATCCACCCATGCTCATCACCTGCCCTGGCCAGCTCACTGAGCATCTGAGCAGATAACTCAGCAGGTTTAAATCACTCAAAGAGCAGGAAATCAACCTGCTCTTTGGTCTTGGGTTACAGGAGTTTAACCAGGAATAAAGGAGCAGGACTGGCACAGAGGAAGCTGGGGAATCATATGTTTGGAGGGGAGGCTGGGAAGGAGAGGAGCAGTGAGATGGGTAAGAGCCAGCACAGCTCTACTCAGTGGATAAACCTCTGAGGCTGATGGAGACTTTGGACTGGAAGGTTAGTGTACAATGAGGGAGGAATTTTTGCTTTCTGGCCAGTAGGCACAAACTCTGATGGTGCTGTCTCTGAAGTAGAACATGTTCATAGAGTTACTGCATGTCCCAACTAATGGAGACTCTAAATTTGATATCAGATAGTTGATGGATGAGCTATCAAATCCTCTGCACCATTGCTCTTCCTAGCAAACCTCAGCAATTAATCTGCTAACCAGTAAAGAAGGAAGGTTTAGCCCCTTTTGAGTGGACATCTTTGATTTCATGACTTATAAAGCATTGACTGTAAAGATTCTCTGTAGAACTGACAGTTCCTTTCTAGATTAGTATTCGTGGGTGTATTTCACTAAATCTAGAAATGTGGGTGTGTTCAAAACTAGTTTTTGGATCCTCGTGAGAAATGAAATGCTGCCAAAGATGGTCCAGTCAAAAAGTGAGTGAAAGGAAACAAAGGTCAGACTAATAAATAAGTATATCAGAGTTGAAGGTGACACTTAAGAGTTTGGAACAGCTCTGGGTCACCATACTTCAGTTATTTAGAGAATTCCAGCACTCTATTTCAGGTGCAATACAGTTGTTTCTTACACCTAGGCATCCTTTTGTGGCAAGGGAAATGTAGGTATTAACAAGTAACTTATTTTAATTTTCACTGACCATATCTTGGAAGAATCCCTTCAAGTTTCTTTCTCAAATGGGAAACCAACAGACAGATGGAACAAACTTCACAAGAAGCACAATAACCACGTCAGGTGTCGTTGCACCTTTTACCTGACAAGTCAAAACTGTAAGACATGCTAAGGGGCCGCATTGCTGCAAAGAAAGAAACAAAAACAACAGAAAAGAAAACCATTCAGCTATTAGAAAAGCAGAGGGGCAATGAAAAGAAAAGATTTAACTCCACTCGAGACATTTTGGATTCTGTTGCCTCAATCCAAAATGTGTCAGACGTACTCTTGCTTTACTGTAGTAAAGCTCAAAGTCTGAAATGGGACTTGCAAACAGAGTAATTTTAAATATATATTTGTATAGTTGTGGAATGAGATTCTCAGAATTCAATAAATCAAATATCAAGTATTTTCAAAATTATTTTCAATTAAAATGCTGTGAAAAGAGAAAGGGGAGAGAGAAATAGAGAGAAAGAGAAAGAAAGATGAAAAAAATTGAAAGTACAAAGCCACATTTCACACAAGTTTCAGTGACCTGAAATAAAGATATTTCTAATTTTTTTAAGCATAATCTCCAATGATTATAATTAAACTAATAAAGAGAGACACTCAGGCTAAGCTTGGGCAGCAGTTTCCTTGAAGAGGATGGAAAAAAAGGCCAAACACAGTATGATTTGTGCTGATTCTTTTTCAAAACCTTAGCTGGACTTAGCCTTTAAAATGTCTCCATAATATTCTCTATTCTTTCTGGGCCCAGAATAATTTTATTCCTAGATGATGGACTTAGCCTTTAAAATGTATCCATAATATTCTCCTTTTCTTTCTGGGCCTCTAATAATTTTATTCCTAGATAAGAAAGTGGTCAGATGTTCTTTATTTCTGGAAATAAAAATCTGTATTTCTGATTAAACAGACTAATTCAGGGACTGGGCACTCAAAATATTTCTCAACTGAAACCAAAATTTCAATGCACTAATCCAAGTTAAGCCAAGCCCAGCTCAAGAATGTACAAGAGCCCATCAAAACTGACTCCAGCTTATCTATCTGTCAGCCACACAGCACTGCATTAAAACATGTGTAAAAAAAGGTTGTGCTGGGACAAGTTTTGCTCCTGAGACTAAATCTGTGTGGTGAAGGCAGGAGGTGGCTGACTCAGAGGTAAATTTGGGAGCCAGGGTATTTTTCCTGTAGTTCATTACCTAGGCAACAGATAACAGCTACAGAAACAGTATCTAAATCCCTGTCTGAACTTAGCATAGGGGTAAACACATTTTCAAGGGTGTTTATCACTGAGTCCTAACTGATAGTTGACAAAACATGTAGGTGAAGTTTTCCCCAAGCTCCATCAGCTCAACTTGCTGGAGTCACAAATCCAGATGTTTAATTAAAAGGACATGTACCTCAAGGCTGTGTTTGTCTTGATAGCTGACTCTGATGGTTTTATGAAGTCATTTGAAAGCTCACTCCAAGTCCTCCACTCAAACTTCTCCCTTTGAAGAGCTACCAAGATTAAATGACCATTTCCAAAGCAGCTGGAAGGCAGCCATGGGCTGGCTGTTCTCAGTGGCAGCTCAGGGTAGCAAAGACCTTACCTGTCCATGTGCTGTGCAGAGCAGCAGGACAAAGGCTGTGGCTGCTGGGAACACATGCCAGAGATCCACCAGTATGCCAGAGGAGGAACTGCAAGAGGGCAGCTCCTCTCACCCCAAGGGTCAAGTCTAGTTGTGCCCTTGACTGCTATAAAATAACTCTGGGACACAGTGACATACCTTATACTCCCAAATATTTCACTCTAACACTCTTTTTTTCTTCTTCTTCCTTTTAATGGCAACAAATATTTCTGTCCAGATGGCACAAGTGTCCCCCAGGGTGTTTCTACTTGGATTTATAATCCTTAGACCTCATTACCTTACGTGTTGTTACACTAAATTCCATTCAGTGGTCATCTAATCTATAAGGCATCTATTTGTACTATACTGATGAACGTCACTGGCATTACTCCAATCCCAACTCTGCACAAACACATTTTATTCTAAAAGGAACTTTGGACATAATTATTTCAGTGTGAGAAAGAACAAAACCTTGTATTTCAATGTAAGTAAAAAAATTATCTTCAAGGTCTTTGCTCTTTTTTCTTCTTCATGTCTGCAGCAAATAAACATGGGGGAATAAAACTTACATGCATCCCCTTTTAAATATGGCATTTAACAAACAATCCACTGGACTGAAGGGGAATTACCACACTTTCAAAACTCAAAAACTTAATTCTTTAACAAAAAAAAGAAGAACTGGTGGAAGACAAGTACCCCTCATTGGAGGCCATGCCCTGATATCAGCCCAGGAAGTCCTGACTAGTAATACTCCAAAATTTAACACTGTTTTTCAAAACTGTTTACTAAATGGGTTTGATGTCACTTGTATCACTTAGAAATTTTAAAGATCTATTAGATCAAATCTGCTGCCCCTCAGAGGACATCACAGTTCCCAGGGGGAGAACATGGAAAATACTGAAATTAAATATTTGAAAGAGAAGTAAGGAATCGTTCCATGTTTTTACAAGCTTCCTACAGTTGGAATCATGTCTAGGCCTATTAGAAACATTAATTGAAAAAGCAAGCACAAACTGAATCCAAACCAGGAGCTGCAAGGCCCAGAGAATATTCCAAACATCATGCTTTTAAAAATGCATCTGAGCATTCACCAAACTACTGAGCACTTCAAAAACAACATAACAAAGCAGGACTGATGAAATTGTTTTCCTCTGGAGACAAAGGGTCCTCACAACCCACTGCAATCTGGATGAGTGCCTTCAAGCACGTGTGGCAAGCACAAATATTTTGCAAAAAGCAGTGCCAGGGAATACATATGTGGATTATTTCATGCTTTTCTGCCATAAGATGCCACTTTTGCTCTTCAAAAAATCCAGCTAGCTCAGTTTTTCCAGTGCAGATAAACAGCGTGCTCTTAAGGAAATGTTAAGTCACAAAGTGAGTGTTATTTGTCATCAGAACCACTGAATTAATGCAAACCAGCGTGGTATTTGTATAATTCCATGGTGGGTTGTTGAATATACAGTGCAGTGCAAGTCTGAATTATTTGCCCACTGAAATATATACATATACATGTTCCATGACTTAATAAGCAAAGACTTCAATCCAAAGTAAAAGCAACAGATTCAAGCAAACAAAACCAGGCTTTGAATGACAACAAGGAAGTTGGTGATGCTAACAACAGGAAACAAAGAGAAGAAAATTAATTAAAAGCAGGCATGTAAACTTGCAGATATGCAGGAATACTGCAGTGGGGAGAAGCAATGCCCTTTCCAGTCAGAGCAGATCAACATCAGCTGTCATGTGCAACAAGCAATAGAAAGCCATTAAATTTATCAAATACTTACATTAAAAACTTGAAGGGAATCAAGCTGAACCATACAGTATCTTACTTTGAAATCTAACTGAGCACAGACTGCACAGCCCTAGCAAAGCCTGAAGGTTCTTTTTCTGAAGGGATGAGAATCATTTTATTTCCCGTGACATCCACACAGACATCACTAAAATTGCTGCTGCTTCTGTGGGAAGTTTTCTGTGGATGCTGCAGGTCAAAAAGGAGCTTACCCAGCCTGCTACGCCTGATCTCATCAGGGGAGACTGGACGTAGCTTCCTCTCTGCCTTGATCTCCTCCAGGATCCTCTCGTGCAGGCTGCGTGGCCGTGGGGGGGTTGGTTTCAGTTTTCTTGCTGAGGCCTTGGGATATAAAGATAATCATAAATCAGGGCTGCCTTGAAAGCAGGCTGCACAAGTGTAGAGTGTTGTGATATGATTTGACAAACTCTCAACTGTAAAATTGGAAAGAGGATTGTATTTTTCCCCAATTTGTGGTGGTTTCCCAGAGGTAAAGGGCTGCTAGTAATCGCAGCTATTAATTGGTAGGTGCAGGATGTTATGCACTGTTCTTTTAAGAGATCATGCTCTATATACAGAAGATAATATTTTTGAAAGGCCATGTCAGAAAACTTCATATTTAGCAGATTCCCTGGACACAAATATGCTTTAAAAAGCCAGATTTTGTCAGGAATGGAGGCCATGGATTACATACGGGATTTAGCGGAGGTCGCGATCGGATGAAATCCAGGATTATTTCATGGGCACTCTTCTTTAATCGAGGAGGAATGTCACCATTGACCTGGAAAGCAGAGAGTGAAATATTAAATTCCCACGTTTGACATCCATATTCATGCAGGTGATGTGATAATTGAAAATTCACAACAGCCCTGACAGAGCCTGCAGGCTTCTGACACCTGCGCTGGATGTAAAATCCCAGCAGCCCTGAGCAGAGTGACAATCCATATGCAGGGCACAGACAAACAAAAATGCAGATAACAGCTTTGCAGCTTTGCAGAGAGCTGCAGGATAACCACAACTGCTGCAGCTTTCATCAGCAATACTTGGGATTCTGAAATGATTAAATCAAATGCCAAGGCTGCAACCGTGTGGATGGGAGAACGCAGATGAAGAGTGTATCGTGCCTGGAGGAAAAGTTGCCAACATCAATTTTAAGAGCAACTATTTGATCCTTGTCTCACTGCCAACCTTACACAGTCTCTAGTACCATGTTCTTAGACTCTGAGAAAACGTGGGTGCTCTTTAAGGCTCCAGTTTTCTTGATCTCCGTATCATCTGAAGGGTCTAGAGCACAAGTCTGGTGAGGAGCAGCTGAAGGACCTGGGGTTGTTCAGCCTGGAGAAAAGGAGGCTCAAGGGGAGACCTTCTGGCTCCCCACAACTCCCTGAAAGGAGGTTGGAGCCAGGTGGGGTTGGGCTCTTCTCTCAAGCAACAAGCGATAGGACAAGAAGAAACAGCCTCAAGGTGCACCAGAGGAGGTTTAGGTTGGACACTAGGAAAAATTTCTTCCCAAAAGGATTGTGAAGGGCTGGCTCAGGTTGCCCAGGGCAGTGGTGGAGTCCCCATCCCTGGAGGGGTTTCAAAGCTGTGGAGATGTGGTGCTGAGGGACATGGGTTAGTGGTGACCTGGCAGTGCTGGGGTAATGGTTGGACTTTGATGATCTTAAAGGTCTCTTTCAACCAGAATGATTCTATGATCTATGATCTTCCAAGCACTGCTGTGAAAGCAAAGCTAGATCTGGCACAATCACCAATGATTTGCCTGTAGCAATGGATGAAAAATATATTATTTTGGTTTTTTTCTGTCTTTACCACCTCTCTCTGCTACTCTGGCCATGAAGAGGTGCCCTGGTGTGTAAATCCCAGCAGGAGGAGAGGGAAGCCCTGAGCATGATTTCATAGCTACCTCTTCACCTGCACTTTAAAGATTACTCAAGTGTAAAACAAAGTTTGTTAATATGCCTAGAAAGCAAATCACTAGAAAGCCATGGCATGCCTCTGGAAGTGCAGGAAGGGCACTTCCTTGCTCTGAACCATGGATTTCTGTAGAAGAGAGCCTGGGTGAGGGCTGCTTGGTTGGTTTTCTCCAGAAAGACAGACACTTCTTTCTCTGATACCTCATTTAGACATAAAACCATCTAAAGACATCACAGGAAAGTCAGCAATTCACTATATATACAGGATATAAAAGAAGGCAATGGAATTTTTCCTATCACATGAAGAATTTATAAATTGTAAGCTGGGAATAACTATGGATTTACTTAAAAAAATCCATCTGTTGGGTTCAGTCTTCACATAGTGCCCAAGCACACTGTGAAGGAATGAGAGAGCATCCTATGCCATACATCCTTCTGGTACCTTCTATTACTACACAGTATCAGGGTATCAGCCCTGACCTCAATTTAACAGCAATGCCTGTGCCACTGTATTTTTTAGACCAAGTGTCCAAATTTCAGCACTTGTATTTTTCTTTCTATGTCTTTTCTCCTTTTTTTACCCTTTTTTAAGGCTCAGTTTGCTCATTGTTCTTTGGGAGAGATTCTATTCACACAAGCTCTGTAGCCAAAAAATAGATGTAAGGACACAGCTCTGGCTTGTCAGATCACATAGAGCCATTTAGGTTTAGAAGATTCATCCCTTCCTCCATATGGAAGCAGATGCAGAGTCCCTCCTGGGGAACATTTCATTGCCTTCCTAGGGACTCTTTCTGGAGTTATCCTACCCTAGACATGGCCCAAGTTCCATGTGTTCTCCCCACTCTCCTTAGAGTGAATTTCACACAGTTCAGCACAGAACATCAAGCTGATAAACTCTGCAATGTGCTTCCCCTTCCTAAAAACAGTGGTGAAAATGAAAAGGTTTCTATTAAACAGGGATTTGACAGTTTATGATGAGGAGAATGTTATTTTAAGTGGCGTGATTGATTTCTCCTGTTTAAAGACTGAGCAGTTTTTTGAGGCCAGCATGTTTGGTGGGTTTATTAATGACAGGAGATGTCTCTTCCCCAGGTTCCTGCTCATCAGATGTCAGAGTTGATAGCTGAAGCTGAGAGTTATTACCATCAGAAGAGCCATTTTGTAAACTGATAATCTCCTTTCCAGCCTTGGGGAGAACCCTCTGCATGACAAGAGGAAATAAATAATACATGGCTCTGAGCCTTTCACCTCCCGGGCACTCTACACCCTGACTTGATGCCACCAGGGTATAATTAGCATCAGAATTCCTATTTGATTGGAACAGGAGAAATAGAAGATTTGCTTAAGTGATTTTCCACAGGATACATGGGGGGCTGGTGGCAAAACAAGGGGATATTTCACAGCCAAGAGCAGGAGCACTGGTGGCAGAATCCACCTTCTTATACTCAGCACCCAAACAAGATACTATATGAAAGACACTGAAAGGAAGCTTTTATTCTTCTCTGTCCACACTAGATCTATTTCTTTAATCTAACTCTCTCTGTAATGAGCAATTTCACATCCATTTTTCACTTTTAATTAAAATTCATGGCTCTTGATTAAAATCTAAATCAGAGCTATATTGCACAGATGCAGCCATGATACGTGCAGGGGAAAAAAAAACAACCAATAAAATTATCTCTTTTTTTTTCCACATATCAGATTGGCCCTGAATGCAAACTAGTATTTAAGTAAATACCTCAAAATACTTAAAATTACCCTCAGTCTTGACGTGTATAAATTAGCTTTTGCACAGCAGTATGCATTAAAACAGGCAGTGTGGGGAAAGCCTAACCAATGATTACAAAAATCTGATTTCTATGAAGAATTTAAGTGTTATGCAATGTAATGCTGGGTTTGGATAGTAGATAAAAGGTACCTGACAGCCATGTATTGAATAAGTAACATAATAGTCATGTTACTGTTCAACAAGCACTGAAATAAGCTCAAGAAATATAGTGAAGGATCCACGTCTTGAAGGGGGGAAGGTGGGCAGGGAAGAGAGTTAATTGTGAATTAATGTGGAATTAAAAGCTGTGGCTTAAACATATGCATAATAAAATAAAATTAAGCCCATAAGAGTAATTTAATTCTTAAATTTCCCCATTTCCAGTTGTTGACTTCACCAATATTCACAGTTTTTAAGTTTTTGGAAGTGCTCCACAGGAGAAAAAGGCTCAAATCCCTCAGGTAGATATTTAAAGATTATAAAATGCCAGAATGAAAGTTATCCTGTTCCCATAACAACCAGAGAAACAAGGACTCTTGCATCAGAGGGACAGAGAGATGACAAATTTTCATTACTGAAATAGAAATGCCAACGTCACTGAAATGAGTGAAACCAGTTATTTACAAAAAGCCCAGAATTAGACATTTTACATCTTCAAAACATGTTGAGTACTTGCAGCATGACAGAAGACAGGTGAAAAGAGACAGCTCCAATTATTGGCATCTGTTAACTCCACGATTTCATGGTCTGAAACACTAAAATAGTTCCCAAATAATGTGCCTAATGGGAACATCTGGTCCTTTCCTAATTTCTACTCAGAGTGCTGAGCAGTGAGGGACAGGTCAAGCTACTCTTAAACACAGCATTATATTAATAAAAATAATAGTAAATACTTCATGTTGCATCTCATTTACTTAAAAAATTGATTTAACCTCCTGTTATCATCAGTTGCATTTGCATTTTCACAAGTTAACTACTCTAAAACTCTATAAATTTAAAGCAAAAATTGCTTTTAATACAAATGTTGCCAAACATCCATTTCAACTGACAGAAGGAAACATGATCCACCTTTCTGAGGCTGCCTTAATATTGAGATTTAGGATTCTTGTGCTTTTCTCCTCTTCTTGAGAGCCCTGACAGTTTGCTCTGATGGGAATACATCTAATCAGCTTTGATCCATGACGGGCAGCTAAAGGATGCTGCATTTCTGCAGTCTAACTAAACTTGTAATTCTGAGTGGATCCTTCAGGCTCCACACATTTCATGCCAAGCTGCACTCTGATTATTGGGCATGCTTTGCAAATTCTTCAAGCAGACCCAGCAGCTGAAGCCAAGTCACTCAATTTAAGGCTTCTAATCAAAAATAAGTTGTTTTTATTTCTATTCTTCCTACCCAATGTCATTAGGAGTTGTCAGACTAAGCCAGCAATGGCACCACAGACAGCACCACAGGTACTGTACCTGCAGCTGATTGTAATCCCAGATCATATTTACACCCAGAGGTCACTTTGGACAAGCTACCCAGGAGATAAGAGAGTAGGATAAAAATAGATGCTTGCAGGATTTCATATCCAGTGAGAGTCTGGATGAGCTGAGCAGCAGTTGTGCCTCAAAGACCTACCAATATAATGAAGAAAATCTCTTCTGAAGAGGCAGGAGCTTGCTCAGCAGCAGATGAATTAAAGGCTAGTCTGACAGAAGCCAAATGAGATGACCCAGGGGCTCCCATTCCAACAGAACCACTGCCCTGACTGCACACAGTAACCAGGGTCCTGGGGGGCCTGTTCCTCTCTGGCAGCAGGAACAGTGAGCAGAGTTTTCTGATTGTTAGAGGACGGAGATAACATCATTACCTGGGTATGTATTTTACCCTATTGATTTAACATTTAAGCAACATCTGCTGCAGGAAATAAATGCAATCTGATAGTCTAAATCCTGGTCTTGATTAGGAAAGTACTTTTGGCTCCTACATAAAAGGCATTTATATTGGTAACAGGACTCATTTATTTGCTCCCCGTGTAGCTGTTCCAATTTTTATCCTCCTTTATTCCTTTTTCTAATTATCTCTGACAGAACAAACTCCATGTTTTCTGTCTCTCTCATTCCCCCCCAACTCTCATCTCTGCATTTTTTCAGTAGAATCACGTTTTTTCACTAACAAAGGCTGTGTGAAGTTTTGTCAGGAAAGCAAATACATTTGAACCCTGCATATTCTAAGTCAATACTTCCACTACAACTAATAACAGGCAAAGATGAGTGAGTGCAAGGCATCAATATTGACTTTGACCAAATAGATGTCTCTGACAAAGGGGTTGAGAATGTCTTGCTAGGGGTAAGAAGCCCTTTAGATCAGTTGCTAGCTGATCAGGAAGAACATCTTAATGCTGAACACAATACAAACCAAAAGGAAAGAAAGAACAAGGAGACACCAGTAAATATCACATGGGTTCTAATAATAAGAGTGTCTCAAGTCAATCTTACATGGACCTTTATGAATATCTAGGAGGAGCAGACCCATGGACACTCTCCAGCTTGCTTTGGCATAATGTCTTGACTTGAAAGCAGCAATAGGATGTGCTGAAAATAACTAAGCTCAACTTCCACAAATTGAAGATTTAAAATTTTTTCCATAGGGTATTCCCTGAAAATTCACAATGGATCATGGTAATATAAGTTTCAACCACTGTAATACAAGTAGTAGGTAATGCAAGTTTTCAACCACTGTAGGTTTTCCTTTCCCATCACAGATCACTCATGTAACAACACGGTAGCACATTCTGGAATTCCAAAAATTCTGCTGCAACTCAAGATAAATGTTCTCCCCAATAGGAAAAACCTAAAACAATCTCTCAGTGGGAAATGTGAGAGGACTTTTGATTACGACTCTTAAGGTTCATAAAATCCTCAGTGTACTACATGAATTTAAGATGTCCTATAAAAATCATGAACATCAAATCATAACTTCAAGGTTCTAAAAAGAAAAGGAGGAGAAAAAAGGAGAGAACATTTCACATTTGACACACTCTGGTGATTCTCTTGACTCACCATCACCTTCCTCAAGGTATAACGTTTGGATCTAATGTCATCCATCAGCATCTCATAGGGGGTGAGCTGATACTCTATTGGGAGAGGGTTGTACTGACGCTCCTGAACCTTCTTCAGTTTGACACCATTCCGTAAATCTCGCATCACCTGTACCCAGAAACGAGCCTGCAGAGAGAAGAGACACATTTTCTTTGATACCTTACCCTTGAATACCAAGTTGTTCATTCCCCTTGCATTACACCCCTATGTAAGTACAGCTGTACTATTTTAACGCATCAACCAAACTCCATTTTATTTTATATAAGCTTATTTTTAATCCTCATGAACGTAACAAAACTTTGTTGCAACTCAGCAGGACTGCAGAGCCTCACCTCAAGTGACATTCACCTCTAAGATAATACAGAAAAAGGGTTTGAAATTCTCATACCATATGTCTATATTTCCGTTTCAAGTATACTGCAAGCACGTCAGGAAAGCTTCTAGACTTAGAGCTAACATGATGTCAACTGAAACAGTGACTGAATCTGAGACTTTTTTCCCTTAGGCCCAGAACTTTCTTGCAAAATCTCCCAGCAGTTCTTCAAACAGAAATTTTGGAATGGGTTCCAAATCCTAGGGTCCAGCAATATTCTCCTTTTGCTCTGCCTGTAAGAGCACCACACACTAACAGCTCACTCTCATCCTCTGGGCAGCAAGAATGGCTAGAGAGGAGGAAGAACAAGTGGTGGATTCAAGACTGGGAGGTTGAAATCAAGTACTTTTAAGAACCTCACTATATTCCTCTGTGAACTTGCAAAAACAGTATTTAGAAAACAAAACAAGCTACCTTCTGTTAAGAGCTTCTCTGTAACACTTGAATTGTTTATCTGTCTACAAAGGAAACCTGAGACTCCATTTGGTTCTAACCTGTCACAAGTTGCTATTAATTCATATGTTAAGAAAACCAGACAGTGATTTGAATGTAAACAAGTTTAGGTAAGCATTATAAATAAAGATGAGCTACCAGCAATGATGCTGAATCACTATTCTATTGTTTTCTTACCCAGTCAGCATTTTTTAACTCATCGAGGTCTGTGCTGGATTCATCACTCGCATCTTTGTCCATTTCTTGAATCTTCTTCAGATTCTGCCAAGGGAAAGAAAAGGAATCAATAAATGAATGGTGGCATTGCTCTGAAGTAAATCTGAACCTTTTTGACATCTGTTGAATTATGTTGGTAAGGAGCCAGTTCATACCAAAATTACTGTTATTTGTTGAATTCAGGACAGCTTATTTTTGTAGGAGAAATTCACAGAACATTAGTTAGGAGGAGAAATAAACGATGGGAAAACCTTTAAAATGAGCAGTAACAGACTTGCATGTACACTGGAATTAATAGTCTGTATAACAAGGTTAGAAATCCTGAAATCTGAGTAATAAAATCGGGTAAGGAAGAGAAGCAGATTTTTCAAAGGTAAAAACTGCTACTTATGAACAAGAACAGATCATGTAAATATGGAAAATATTGTCTGCAAAGAGGCAAAAAAATCTTTCATACTAATAAGAATATGGAAAATCACTAAAAGTTACAGCAGACCAAAGACCAGGCGAGTCTGCACACAGACCAACACAAGCAGGAGAATTAAAAGCTGTGGCTTGATGGAAATGATCTTCTACAACTGCATATTCAAAATGCTATTTTTTGGTTCATTTCTGTATTGAAATATTCTGGAATCAGCAGTACAAACAAAATTCTCAATACTCCATTCTGCTTTCACAGAGAGTTTTCCAGGACATTTTAAGAATGTTTAGTTCTTTAAGAATGTTTAATTTAATCTGTTTTCTAAGTACTCACTGATGTATTCAAAAGGGATAGATAAATCCTCTGCTAATTTATTTCAGGAGGCTAAAGCAACAGGTCAGAGGTCTGACAGGTATTTATCCAAAATCTTCCACTTTTAAGCACTCAAGCTCCTCCTTTAATGGAATTAAATGAAGAGTCTCAATTTAGCTCTTGAGCTGCCCAGAAAATTTAAAAATAAGTGTATTTTGTAAAAAATTCCTGGAAGTAGTTTCAAAACTCCCAGCATTTCAGTGGAAGAAATGGAAGCATGGGAAGGGTGCTTAAGTTGCAGAGTTACCAAAACCTGGTGACAGAGACAGCACCAGGTGAGCAGAGACAGAATCAGCCACCAGAGAGGCTTTGGAAAGAGAGCAGATGGGTTATTTAGTGTCTTATTTAAGTAACACATTTGTGTTCATGCCAAAGAAGAAATCCTACTGTTGTCCTATAAAAATAAAATACAGAATTTACAGGGAGACTCTAAAAACCCCACAAATCACCTACACTACAGAAACAAATAGATTGTGAGACAAAGCAGGAGGGTTTTGGCCCGATCTGCAGGATCAGCACAGGACAACTCAACTGGGAAGGAATGTTTAATGGAAACTTGTGTTGGTCCTGTGGCTGTGGTCAGCCTGATACTTATGGGCAACCACTCTTTTCCAAGGGGAAAAAAAGGAAAAATGGAAAGATTGAGTAATAAAAGGCTTTGCTCATGTGTATTTTGTCACCCAGGGTTTCTTCTTTTCTGTATCACAGAGTTGCAGGAATCATTTCCAATAGACTACCTGTGAACTGTGAATTATGTCCTTTCTTGCAGACTGCTGATGTTTATTGGTAGACTGTAAAATATAAAATCATTCTGATATTTTCTCATCCTCTTTACAATCAAAAATCTACCTCCAGTCTCCCAGCTGTCAGATTGGCTCCTCCTTTCCATACTGGAAGGTACATATTAATATTTTAAAAATTAACGTGTTCCAGCTGCTTAACCTTTACTTCAATTGTTCAAGAAGAGTTCCAGCTACTACCCAGCCCAGTAACCACGTTCCCTTCCATCCACTTTACTGGGCTGGTTCATGCCCAAAGGCTCATGCCTTTGACTGACATAAATATTCCATGAAGCTAAAGAGATTACAACCTGTTTTTCTTAACAGCAGAAAACAAGAAGGGGAAAAAACCCACCCTGAATAGCTGAAAGATCTTCCAAACAAGGCAACCATCTAATTAGTTCCTCTGGAACATAGCTAGAGGGGGAGCTGCTACCCCAGAAAGTGTGGGTGGAAGTGATGCTGCTTACACTGGAGAGCTGCAAGAGCAAAACCTGCCAGCTCAGAGACAAGTCCCTCAAAGGGCAGTTTGCAGATCCAAATGAGCTGAGAGCAGCACAAGCTACTGCCAAAGCTGGGCTCCTACTCATCCTCATCCCAGCCAGCAGCTCCAGCTGGTTCCTTCATTCCAGCACAGATCTGTACTTCGTAGGCACAGTTCATCAGGCTGAGAGAGTTGGGGTTGTTCAGCCTGGAGAGGAGAAGGCTCCAGGGGGACCTTCTGAGAGGAGCCTAGAAGAAGGCAGTGGAAAGTCTTTCACAAAGATTTGCAGTGACAGGATGAGGGGTGATGGTTTTAAGCTAGAAAAGGCTAGATTTAGGTTGGATGTTAGGAAAAAGGTCTTTAATATGAGGGTGGTGGATCACTGGAACAGGTTGCCCAGAGAGGTGGTGGAGGCCCCATCCCTGGAGACATTCAAGGCTTGATGGGGCTCGGAGCAACCTGCCCTAGGTAGAGATGTCCCTGCTTCTTGTAGGGAGGTTGGACTAGATGACCTTTGGACGTCCCTTCCAACCCAACACATTCTATTCTATGATTCCCCTCTCCAGCACCCAGCACAGACCCCTAAACCCAGCTCACCAAAGCTCACACTAGAAAGGAAAGGAGTTTCCATCATTATAGGAATTAGAAAGCTTTGGAGGACTGAGGAGAAAAAGAGACAGCAAGTGCTGTGTCCTTGCAGTCAGTGCTCTGGAAGGTGGCTTTAAATTTTCTCCCCTTGTCAGGTGCTGCTTGGGAAGGAATAAATGCACATGACAAATGGTTATGTTTCAATTTCTAGACTCAATGAAATATCATTTCCCTCCAGCACCCTCAGCCAGCACCAGTGGGTTTCGCATCCATTTTCAATCGTACATTATGGGAACCACCACATTGATAGCACAAGAGACCATTTGTCAGAGCTTAACTGTGATCCAAAACCTGGGTAACCTCAGTGGCTGGAGTCGTTTGTACTTACCCTTGGGACAAGGGTTTAAGAAAAGCTATTAGTGTGTAATAAATACATGGCCTGGCTGGGCTGCCATTTCAGAAAGCAGAAACATCTTAAAATCATAGAATCATATAGGTTGGAAAAGACCTCTAGGATCACCAAGTCCAACCTTCATCCCAATATACCATGTCCAGAAGCACCACATCTACTCGTTTGTTGAACCCCTCCAGAGATGGTGACTCCATCACCTCCCTGGGCAGCCTGTTCCAATGCCTCACCACTCTTTCTGCAAAGAATTTCTTCCTAATATTCAACCTAAATCTCCCCTGGCACAACTTGAGACCATCACCTCTTGTCCTGAAAGGGTGTTTTTTAAACAGAACCTCAGACCCACACCACCAACCTGATTCACCTGGTATAACCTGGATGGTCATTCAGGAAATCAGGGCTGGATGTGCAGTAAGAGAGTGTTTCATCACTTTGGCTTTTTTTAAGCCATTACAGCATTTTTTTTAAAAAAAACCCCCCTGCATTATGTGTCAAAAGCTGGTAATAAAAATCCCAAGTGCCATCAATGTCTCGCTGCACTATTAAAAGCAGGGGTTTGATTTGCTGCTGCCTCGTGTCCCACATTTAACGGGCTCTCCTGGGCTGGCTGACAGATGGGGCTTATGTAAGACACTTGTCAAGGCAGCATCAAGGACTCACTTCCACAGAACACTCTCTAAATCACCACCTCTTCATGGAGATGGTGTTCCTGAGAATCCAGCTCTGGGCTCTGCCTCTCCCCACCTGCAGAACAGCCTGCTGCAGTTCCCAGGTCATGCTCTTAACCAGGAATCATTTGTTCACTGATGAAAGTCATTCTTATGTTGCTATCTGGGAAAATAATAAAATATTCCTGCACCTCTAGGCTCTGTTTGAAAATACCTGCACATAGGGGAGAAAGTGCTTTTAGATATCCAGCTATCCAACTTTAAATTCCAAGGGCTTGGCCAGCAGCATTACTCTACTTCTTTGAAAAGACCCAAACTTCATTTAATTGGAAAGTGGGAATAGGAACAGTTAAATCAGGCCCTGAAAACCTCTTGAGTGGATATCAGAGGCTGAAGGGATGAGGGTCAACAAGGCCAAGGGCCGAGTCCTGCACTTGGGTCTCAACAAACCCCTGGAACACTCCAGGCTAGGGGCAGAGTGGCTGGAAAGAGAAGGGTCTAGAGCATAAGTCTGGTGAGGAGGTTCAGGGGAGACCTTCTCATTCTTGACAACTCCCTGAAAGGAGGTTGGAGCCAGGTGAGGGTTGGTCTCTTCTCCCAAGGAACAAGCAATAGGACAAGAGGAAATGGGCTCAAGCTGCACCAGAGGAGGTTTAGGTTGGACACTAAGAAAAATTTATTTCCTGAGAGGATTGTTGAGGGTGCAGTCCCCATCCCTGGAAGGATGTAAAAGCCATGGAGATGTGGTGCTGAGGGACATGGTTTAGTGGTGACCTGGCAGTGTTGGGTCAACAGTTGGACTCAGTGGTCTTAAAGGTCTCTTCCAACCAGAATGATTCTATGATTGTACACAGTGGTGTGGGTCAGTGCAGTTTGCTCAGCTCTGGAAAGGGTAACAGGCACCATGCTGCTCAGCAGAACTCTTTAAGAAGAAGCAAAAAAAAAAACCAACCAAACTGGAAGCCTGGAAGTGCAGGTAAAGTGAAGTTATGAGCAGAAAAGCTTGTGAATCAAATCCTTTCCCCAGCTGTGCTTTCTGCAAACCCAAGCAGGGTATCTAACAGCCTTTACAGTCACGAGACCATTAAGAGTAACCTGGTTAATGACTGTATTTCCAAAATAAGTTATCCATTAACACTGTTTAGGTACCTATTAACCACCTCTATTATCATATTCTGTACAGAGAATACACCAGTCTAGCCACATTACATGGAAAGTAACACCTGAGTTTTTTTAATTAACTTTTGCATGACATGAAACTAGGAAATAAAGAAAGGAGCAATTTCATTTCTACTCATGTATTTAATTAGAATGTGTGTGTTTATGTTTTCATACACATCTGATTGAAATATATCCAGGGAACCTGAAAGAATGATGTTTTTACATCAGAAAGGACAGAAACAAAAGATGAGATGATTTAGAAGAGCAGTGTGAAGATGACAGATTGGGAGCTTTATCTCTATTCCACCAAAAACTTAATTACAAGGCATACTGTGGATAATGAAATTATGGGTAAGTTTTTGATGAACATGGACTCTCACTGCAATAGAAGATGTAGGCAATTATAAAAATATACAGAGTCTTAATTAGTTTGGAAGGAATATGAATCCTGATGCTTCAGGGTGCACATCAATCTCTCAAAAATGTTGAGATATGAGTCAAACCTACTGGTGCCAGATTATGACACATCTGCCTATTGGACACTTCTTGTATCTTGTCTTCTAGCAACAACTGGCCCAGTTTTGGAGTTTATCACCCTCAGCCCACTCACAAATGCTTATCTCTGCTACAGGCTGGTACTTACTGGTACCACTCACAGAGTGGTTGAGGTTAGAAGGGACCTTTGGCATCTGGTTCAGCCCCCTGCCTGGCACTATGCCCAAATGCTTCTGAATATCTCCACGGATGGACACTCCAGAGCCTCCCTGGGCAACCTGTGCCAGTGCTCGGGCACCTTTCCAGTGAAAAAGTGTTTCCTGATGTTCAGAGGGAACCTCCTGTGTTTTAGGTTGTGCCCACTGCCTCTGGTCCTGTCACTGGGAACCACTGGAAAGAGCCTGACTCCATCTTCTTTGCACCCTCCCTTCAGGTATTTGTAGACATTGATGAGATCCCCCTGAGCCTTCTCTTCTCCAGGCTAAACAGTCCTAACTCAGCCTTTCCCCATAGGAGAGATATTCCACTCCCTTCATCATCTTTGTGGCCCTTCACTGGATCCTTCCCAGTATGTCTCTGTCTCTCTTGAACTGGGGAGCCCAGAACTGGACCCAACACACCAGTGCAGCCCAGGACACTTCTCTGGGCCAAGGGCACACTGGTGGCTCACTCAGCCATTAAGCACACGTGGAGTGTTAACTCCAGTAGAAGGTGGGACTGGGCAGTAATGGGGAGCTGAGGGAGGACCAGGGCAGATTTCCCCTCAACAAAGCAGGTTCCCAACATGGAGAGCAGAGCAGGTGGATCCCCAGGCTGATTCAGAGCAGCAATTTCTGCATTCCTCTGCTTGCACAGTCTCTCCCTGCCTCCCTCAGTCACACCTGACACCATTTCTGAGCACTGTGTGTGACCTTCTCAGATACTCCACAGCAGGAGCATTTGCTTTATCTCAGGGACATCACTTTTTTGTGCCTACAGTTCTGTCCAGGGCTGGGTGCCAACAAAGGTGATCTCAATGACTTCTGGATGATTGATGGTGGGGTTTTTTTACATGAGGTCTATTTTTAACAGATATTCAAGCTGTCTTCCCCCTCACCACACACACATATGCATTTCCTCCACCTTGTTGACCATTTCTCTCCATAAACAACCAAATCAAAGGGAGAGATCTCCTGTTTGCAGAATTTTCCTCCTGCAACCTCAAAAGCTCACTGCTGGAGATGAGAACCAAGCTGTACTCCATTCTTGTCATCAGCAGTAAAAGCTTCAACAGCAGGATACGGAGTTAAGGAGGTCCTGGCCCATCAAAAGACCACCTCTGATGGCAGCAGATGGTGCCCAGGGTGGCTTCACAGCAAGGGCACCTTTCACAGAGCCTCAGCAAACAGATGCTGCCAGGGAGCTGAAAAAACACCCCAGTAAACTTGCTAGAAAAACTTCTCCTTGCAAAAAGATGCAAGTTAGATTAGTTAACTGGATTTCAACCCTACCTTTGGAGCTCTTTCAGAGAAATACCTATTTTTACTACTGTTATTCTTTTTATTATTATTATTATTATTTCTTTTTACTGTTGCAATACTAGCATCACACCTTTCTGAACTCTGGCTTGAGTTGTGCATCCACTACATTAAACTCTTCAGGAAGGGAAGTTCCACCTCTGTCTGCAAGTCAGCTTTAGTGCTGACCTTTCATACCCAGGGAATCAGACTGGAAAGAAAAGCCACTTGGCATTGAGTATGTGACAAATTGCCTAAAAGATTTTATTTGACATGGATTGAGATGGCCTGAGCAGCTCACTCATTGCTTCATCATTTCTGATGAATGCTCTTGCCCAAATGCAGGCCAGTAAAACCCTTTCTGAAAGGGTATTATATTTATTAATTATTTATCCATTTATTGTATGACAGTGATGCACACATGACAGACTGGAGAGCATGGGACTACTCAGCATTGATATTAGTAACAAAAGATATTACAGCCCTACAGGCCTATTCCAACTCCCTCTTGAATTATCCCTCCTGAAATCTTACATATAACTCTCAAAATCCTGACAAGTTTTTATAGTGCCCAAGTGAAACAGCATCATAGCAATATTAAATATTTTTTCTGCCTCTTTCACAGTTTATTTCCCTTCTAAACCTGTCCTGGGCTGTAGCACAAGATAGGTCAGATTGGGCCCACTCCTTGTAAGTGAATTTCTCCAGGTAAAAATTCTCTCTTCTGCTATAATGAAGTTGGAAGCTACTGAGCAAAAAAACCCCTATGAACTTCATATACCTGGGAAACAGACACTCAGATACCATCCAGTGGCCCTAGAAGGAATCCAAGGAATTTCAAAGTTATTTTTCTTCATAGGAAAGTTATTTTAAGTTATTTTAGAGGATTCTTCCCTCCTTTTTAGTGTTTTTTATTTCATTTCCACAACTGTGTCTAGGTCTGAAGGATTCTAAAGGAAGATGTCCAGGTTTTGAAATTAATAGTGGAAACTTCCTGGCATCTTTAGTGTCACAAACACAATATTATGCAGTATAAGGGGTTTTTTCAATTGGAGCTGATGTACATAACTTGTTTTTTTTCCCCATTTATCTGCCCATGCAATCACTACAAATTCATGACAACAAAATGTCCCCAGTATTGTTTCTCTCCAATATTCATGTAACAATAATAAAAGGAAAAGAAAAAGGAATTTATTGAATTTAATTCTATTTAACTCATGTATTTAACTCATTCCTCATGCATTAAATTTTTTCTATGTATGTGCAGAAGAGCATACAAACAATCCCACAGCTTTTACTGGCACAAACCAAGCATGATCATATGATTCCTGCTTGTCTCAAGTATAAACTAGAGAGGTCATTTTAAGATGGTGTAACAAGATTTACAACATTCCACCACCTATTTTCTTCATTTTTTTTCTTTGTACATCACATTATTTTCCAAATTAAACACATTCAAAATCTACAGTTGGATAGAAGTTGTAAGCAAGGATCAAGAGCATCATAAACCTAAAGTATTTAGACTCCAGAAGCTGCCTGTAAGGTCATTTTTTTGTCACTTCTTCTAGGGACTGATCAAGAGTTAAATGAAATCAAAAGATCAAAATTCTGGCCTTGAGTAGGTGCAGCAATAAAAGTCTTCCTGATTTCAGTAGGGCCAAAATTCCATCTATGAGGATTACTTCCTTTGACCTAAATGTGCCTTGAATCAATCCCTAATAGCCTTTGAGAGGCAAATGGGTTCTTTCATTTGGGATTAACCCATAGTATGCTCTATGGTGTGATCAGACATTGTTGGGTTCTCACATCCAATTACAAGGTGATTAAAGAATGTGCAAAATCAGAGCACCCCACTACTTTTTTTAATAGTTTGGTTTTTTAAAAATATTGTTAAGATTTTATTTTAAAAGGTTATAAAACATAGTGTTTGATGCTGACAACAGAGGTGCCTTATTACTTGCTTACTGTGCCCAAAATCTTCAGGAACTACTGGAAACAATGATAGAATGGTTTGGGTTGGAAGGGACCTCCAAAGGTCATCTAGTCCAACACCTCTACAATAAGCAGGGACATCTCTACCTAGGGCAGGTTGCTCAGAGCCCCATCAAGCCTTGAACATCTCCAGGGATGGGGCCTCCACCACCTCTCTGGGCAACCTGTTCCAGTGATCCACCACCCTTATATTAAAGAACTTTTTCCTAATGTCCAACCTAAATCCACCCTTTTCTAGCTTAAAACCATCATCCCTCATCCTGTTGCTCCAAACCCTTGAGAACAGATCCTCCTCCACCTTCCTATAGGCCCCTCTGAGCAGAAAGAACTTCAAAGAGTCTTATCTTTGAGTGTCAACATGGACTTTGTGCTAGCTGTTAGTTAAGGTGTTCCCAGCACAGGTCAGTGTGCCAGAAACCACCTCAAGTAGTGGTCAGAACACTAAGGAGCAGTGGAAGGTGAGATGTGAAATGAAATGAATGACATTAAGGTTCAGGAGACAGATTTAGCAGGGAGACACCATATCCTGGCTGCTCCCTGTATGAGGGGCACGGGATGCAGCTGAACCACAGCAGAGGCACTTCAGAAACCAAGTGGCTCTTCAGCCATGCTGACACTGCCAGAATTCCCCTTGTATGATGCTGCTTCAGCTTAAAAATTGCTTTTGGTTTGAGTGGGACTGAAGGAAAAGTGGAGGTGAAACCCCATGCAACAGAAAAACTTCTCTGAAGGATTGGAGGATGGATGCAACTCAAGCAGGAAGGAAAGACAGCACCAGTCCCTTATGCCTCTGACTGGTTTGTGCCCTCCACCAGCAGTGTGAGGATAAAAGCTCTCTTGTGCTGCTCAGAAGCACATCTGACCTTTTAATGAGCTGATTCAGCTCATTAACCTGACAAGGAATGACTCCCTTTTTTTTGTTGTTGTTTGATATTTGCTGTATTTGTTTCCTGGAAGAGAAACAGTGGGAGCATGTGTGTGTGGGTGGAATAGCTCTGCCTCTTTCAGCAGCTAAATTTTTAGATCAGCCTGTAAAATCTTAGCCTGGTTTTTAAAGGTACTGGACGACTTAGAAAAGAAAAGAAAAGAGAATTCCTTCAGGGATTTATTGAGAAGAAAAACTATGACAGTGTTGATACTTATTTCCCTTCCTGCCCTTCTCCTCACCCACCAACACCTGTGCTGGGTTCATACAAGAGTTTATGGAGCCATTCTGCAGGCCAGACCACTGAAACTATCTTCATTAAAAACCATCCACCCACCCCCAAAATTATTCTTCAGCCAGACCATTTAATTGCAGTGGTTCAGAGGGTGGCCCTTCAGTCAGCAGGAAAGGCCAAGCAGGCAGGGAACAGAAGCATCACCACATAAAGGCAGAAAGTTCTTTTTTTAAGCTGTCTCTGCTGTGAAGCCAACGTGACAAACAAGCCCATCATACATCAAAGGCAAGGGAAGCTGCTGACTAAGGGCAAAATACAAGCAAAAAGAATCTCAGATAATTCTCAGCCAAAGACAAGGCATGAGAATGACAGGATGGTTTGGGTTGGAAGGGACCTCAGTGATCATCTAGTTCCAACCCCCCTGCCATGGGCAGGGACACCTCCCACTAGACCAGGTTGAGGAACAACAGGCAAAGCTCTGATGCTTCACAACATCCTTGAAACACCAGAGGAGTTTCCATGCAGGAATGGATGCAGGCATGCAAGAAAAACTTCTCTTTTACTCCCAATTGCAATTAATAACAATTTCTATGAGACATCTATAAATAGTTACGGGCCAAGAGTTAAAAAAACAACCCCTGGAACTGTTCTCCCTGCACATTAGAGATCATCTCCTCAAGGCAGCTGCCATTCCCTACTGGCTGGGTACAGCAGTGATTTTTGTAAGTCTCATTCAGACAGTAATGAGCTCAAAAGCAGAAAACCTTCTCAGACTGCTTACCTCCTTTGCACTTTTAATTTTGGCCAGGAACGTGTAGAGCTCCATGGTTTCAGCAAAGAGAGCCCTGCAGACTGCTTGATAGTGGTTTGGAGCCTCTGACCGGGTGGGCAGGTGGGCAGCACACAGCTAGAGAGAAAAAACAACAGCAATATCAACACCATGGCTTCCATTAATGCTACAGAGCACCAGGTAACATGAAAGGGAATGCAACAGAGTATTTAGAGCACTAAAACCCACAAGACACTGAAGCTGAGGAAGAAATTGGGGTGTATTTTGTAAGCCTTCTGCTTTATGGGAAGAGTTCTGCAAGGATGGAAAGGGGACTGGGTGATCATGTCCTGGAAGACTCTGAAAAGCAAGACATTGTATTTTCATTTAAAAACAAAAGAAAAAAGAAAAAAAGCAATGATGTAATTGTGAAGGGGAAAAAAGCAATCTTGCAGTATCAAACATACTTAATTCAAAGCAGCTTTAACAGTGTTGTTTAGCTTCCTATGAATGTGAAAGAGAACTGCATCCCAACCAATTTATGAAGGGATGGAAGGTGAAGCAAGGAAAAAAGTGTAACCATCAAGCTGAAACTGATTTAATTTATTTCAAGCAATACAAAGATTTTAAAAATCAGCAAGACCCATGAAGAGCAGGTTTATTGCTTCAGCTCAGACATCCATGAACATTTCCAGAGCTGGTATAAAGGAACATAAAGATATTTTCATACATGCTCAACCTGTGAAACTCAGAAAGCCTACTCAAACCACTAATAATCACTCCTAACTATGCTGAAGCCCAGCACTGCTTTTAGAGCAAAACATGCAGCTCCCATTTCCAACAAGAGAAGTTTCACTGAAACCAGCCTTTATATTTCAAACAGAGAACCTCAATGGTGTGACCAACACCCACCCAGCTTCATGAACATCCAGCTGCTACTATTGTAGAACAGCTCAGCACTGACACTAACAGGTGTAAGATCTTTTCCCCTAAGCCAAACCCATCACTTCTGAGTGTTTGTCATGGATATCTTGGATGAAAATGGAGAGAACAAAATATAATATTAGTATATTTTAATATAATATAATCATATACATATATAAATATATATAAATATACATGTATATTTATATATTTAATAATAATAATAATAATAATAATAATAATAATAATAATAATAATAATAATAATAATAATAATTATTATTATTATTATTATTATTATTATTATTATTTGTTCCCTAAACAGTTTTGAATAAAAAAGAACCCAATGCAAAACTAGAGCACCCATATCACATATCATACCAAAACTGGAACATCCATAGTCCATATCATCATGTCTATATTAAAATAAAATGAAATTAAAGATTAAGTAAAATTTGTCATGCTACTGGGGTTTTATAGTAGTTATTTATTCTATATAGCTATATTTATAGCTATAGAGCTAAAACTAAGAGCAGTGGGTGGCTACGTTGAGATGTCCAGAACTAAAGCTTGAGACAAAAGCCTTTGTAGGAGATGAGCCCTTAATTAGCCCAGTGGCATCTCTGTCTAAATCCCTCCTGTTACTGCAGTGAACTCTGTGGTTACAGGGAGCACAAGGCATGGGAAGCTCGGGCAGGTTTTTCTCATTGCTGTCAGTGTGATTTCCATCCCTGCTGCCACTGGAAGGTGTGTCCCGTGGCCTCAGCTCTCCACTGCTGCCACCAGAGCTGGTGCCCTAAATCCCCAAGGGCGACTCACCCGGATCAAAATCAACATCAGGAGGGAAGTGGAGCAGGAGACAATTATTCTGCAGGGCAGGGACACACACGGAGCAGCAGAGGAGGAAAGGAGGGAGGGGAAGGGGAGGAAAGGCTGAATGAAGGCTTTTGGTCACAGCCAGATTGAGGTTGGCTCCATCTCACTGACAAGCTGCTTTCTGAGGTCACAGCCCCCTTGTTATCTTTTATTTCTTCTAATTAGTATAATAATACAGAGTTCAGTGGTCAGATCTGGTCAGCTTTGATAAATTTTAACAAGCACAATCTGGATTCCTGCAATATCCTATTCTGATTACTGTACCCATATTACATCTTCTTCTAGTCATAAAAAATAATATATATAAGGGAAGTTTATATATTTGTGTCTGTTTTCCTTCCTTACTATACACTTTCCTTATACAGTAACACAAGGCACACATGGCCACAAAACTGACCTTGATTCCTCCCTTTCACATTTCATACTGCTTCACCAGGATGGCCAGAAGTTCTTATACTATTCAAATTTATTTCTGGATAATCACAAGGACAGAGCTGACAGGAAAAACCCCTTTTCTCTTCCCTTTCCTTCCCCCTTCCCCTTCTTTTCTCTTTTTTCCTCTTCTTTTCCTTTTTAACAAATAGTATCATCTTTTTTCTTCCCCTTTATTTCTTTTCTCTTTTCTTTCCCCTCTCCCCTTCTTTTCTCTTTTTTTTTTTTTTTCTTTTCAACAAATCATATAATCTCCCTTGCAGGTAAAGGGAGAAAACCCAAAGCAGATGCTCCTCTCATGCGTGCTACAGAAACAGTGCACACCACAAAGAAACTATTAAATACTTCCCTTGACTACATGACAGCCAGAACATTTAAAATGCCGAATTCTGAGTATGGTTCATTTGTGTTCCTTCCTCTCAACAAGAAATCATGTCCTTTACTTGCCCTAGTATGTGCTCAGTAAGCCATTTCTGGTTATTAATTATAGTGCAGATTAAAAAGAATTTCATTCTAAAATACACCACTTCCAGGAATAACAACAACTATAAGAAAAATAATAGCAGCAATTTCAAAAAGGTCATTAAAAAGTTTTCATAGCTGAGAATAAAATTTTGTTATTATACAGCTTAAGATTTTTTTTTTCTTTATTTAGAAGCATGTTAATCAGAAAATTTGCATCGAATATTGTGAAAGTTAATGAAACTCAGCAGTGGCAAGTTCAAGCAGGGGATGGATAAAATCTTGATTCTATTATTAAAGATGAAGTAAAGCAAAAAATATAAAATTAAATGCTTGCTGCTGAGCACTAGTTACAAAACCAACCACATAAAAAGTTAACCATTTGGTTTGTGGACATTGGGCTGCAGATATTAGAGGGTCAGCAGCTCCTACTAAGTTTCATGTTCTAAAAATGTTCTGAGTGAGCTTGTATTATGTAAAGTTGTATTACATAGAAAAAACCTTGTGGTAACATTAACTCAAGTGACTTCATATAAATTTTTGGTTGGGGAAGGTAAGCCTAAAGAAAAAGGAAAATGCAAGTAGGACAGACTGATTTTTTTCTCCCCCTTAAGAGTAATATGTTGTTCTTGCATGTTCAGAGCACCTGACAAGCTCTACATGAAAAATACTGCAAAATCTAGGCAGGCAAAGCAAATCAAGGATGAAATGTCACTTCTAGCCTGAGTTCAGGATATTTATCCACTTAATTAAAAAGCAAATATTTAATTTTATGATAGTAGTGTTTGAAAAGCTGTATTGCTGTAACACACCACGAAAATCACAGCCTGAATGTTTTAATAACTGAGTATGAAAGGACAGCCACCTAACAAACTCCTCCTCTCACCATGTCACAGCAGTCGTGGTGCAAGAAGGATGAAGATGAGGTCTGGGGTGTTTTCCAGCCATCCAGAGCTCACTGAGGAATGGAAGCCTCTTTATGCTGCTTATTCTGACACCTGCCTCTTCATCCCTCACATATAACTTAAAAGTATCCTCAGGTGAATGAATGTGCCCAGAGCTTAATGCAAGTGCTGTTTGCTTTGTTTCCAAGCAGTCCCCAAAATCATGAGAAATAAATAACTGAAAACAAATGATGTGGTCTTTGCAAACTGGTGAAACAGCAAAAATATTATCAATTACTGGGACATGAACCAGCTCGGTCTGTATTTCCATCTGCTATCATTGTGAAGAGCTGGAATTCTAAAAAAATTACTGTTTTTTTTCTGAGCCTACTCAAACCCCAGCTTGACCCAAAGCATTCAGTCTTTGCTCAGATCACTAAGAAGATTAGAGCCTGTTTCCATCCATTTTCAGGGTTCACTGGAAAAAAAAGGCATTATGTAAATACTGTGGCCTTGCCAGCTCCTCTACCCAAATTCATCCCTAACTGAGCAAGCCAAAACAGTGCTACCAGAAATCACAATCTAACCAGAGAGTCTTAGAATTGTTGTTTTTGGAGGAGACCTTTAAGATCATCTGAAGAGATCAAACAGCATTTCTTGTATCTGAATATATTCCATCAAGGGCTCCATAAAATTACACAAAATACAACTGACTCACCCACTAAAATTCAGGTGGGTTTGGCAAAACCTTTTTGGCAAGATACGTCCTTGGAAGCTTCATCAGAACACCTGGTTTGCTGGAATTCAGATTTCAAAACACAAAGAGTGTTTCCACTTGCAATCATCTTGGGTAGAGGCCTGTATGGATGCACCACAGAGAAGAAAAGGATTTCTTTATCCTGTGGGCCACCAAGACAAGCTACTGATATTATGCAAAAAAACTCCCAGCTTGCAAACACCAGGCCTCTGAAGTGTTTTGAAAGCCTTGGAATATTAACATAGACTTAAAAGATGGACTTTTTCTTTCTTTCTTTCTTTTTGGGGCCTACAAAACAGCTGGGGGAGGACTTTTTACAAGGGCTTAGAGTGATAGGATGAGGAGTAATGGCTTGAAAGGCCTCAGATGATATGTGCTTAAACGTCCAACAGGAATGTACTAACAAATGTTTGTAAACTCTCTCCTGAGTCAAAACTCCAGTCAGGGGGGAAGTGAAGCTGAAAGCCTCAGGTGGGTCAGACTGTGTTTGGGAAAATACTGCAGAGCTGCTCCATATACTGTCATTATTTTGGGAAATACAAAGCAAAACTTGAGGAATCCAGCAAGGCTCAGGATGAAACTGGTGCAGAGTAAAGGCCTCTCCTCCAATGTCTTCTTCTAAACAGAATATCTCTCCTGACATCTTTTCTTTCAGGTACTGATTGCCACGAGGTGCTGGGCACTGTGATTGATTTTCTTTCTTAAAATCTTTAATTTCACAGCTATTTCAAGAGTCTTAATGAGTCCTTCATGCTATTAGACCGAATTTAGGCAGTGACGAGAATCTTGATCAAATTCCAGCTGACAGCAACTGCAAGACTAACACCTCCCTGAACTGTCTCACTGATGAACCTGAGCCCTTTCCAAGACAGAAACAATTAAAGGTGAAGACAATTTGCATTCTGTTACATTTATATGATACTATCTTTAGGGAAACAAGTCTTACAAATACTTAACACAATCGGAAACACTTTTGAAAGCATTTAAATCTTACATGGGTGTTAGGAAATGGAAAGCAAACTGCAGTATATTACTGACTACATTTCAATTTTTGAGCCCAATCCTATATTTTCCATGCTCAGTGAACCCTGTTTTTATTCTTTATTAGCCTTCTAAGTATATAATGAAGACCTTGACTATGGAAATGGACTTCAAATGAAGGTGAACCTGTGCTTTCAAGACAAGATGATATTTCCACTGGATCTTCTGACATTCATTTTTCAATGACTGACTAATTTTATGTGCTAGTGCAGACTTACAAAGCTGCCTTCAATTAAATTCTCATTTCTTCTTGAAAGCTATGAAGCTATTTTTACCCTCAAATACACCCCCCCACACACAACTGCTTCTGGAATACGTGTTGGGTGTATTGTTACACTTCTTTACACAGCAGACTAACAACATCCTTGTTTCAAAAGGGCCAATTAAGTGAAAACCAATTCTGCATTCTCTCTTAGTTCCAGAGAAACTGTGCCCTGTTGTTTCTTAGCAGAATAACAAAGGAATTAGTAATATAAATATGCAGTAATCTGAATTTGCTCACTCTGGTTCTTTGACTATTCAGTGGAGCAGCAATGGGATTATTCACCAGCCAAGGGTGAAATCCCACAATTTGTATTTTTCCCATTCTTTTCATGAAATGTCAATGTTTAGCAAAACCAGTAGTAAGCCTGTGAGCAGCAACTATTTTATATAACTCCCTGCTTCACAAAGCAACAACATTGAGGAGCTCTCACCAGTACCTCTCGCAGAAACAGCAACATGAAGGACAGGAGGGAGGCATCTGGGTAAGAAAATGAGCTTCAGAAGCAAAGTAGAGGCAAAGATGAGGAAACATGATAAAACTGGCTAATTAAAGGAGAAGGGGAGTGGCTGCACGTATTCACAGGGCTCCCTGTAGTTTAGCTAACAGCCCATTCAGCTGTGGAACCACCCTTTACATTATTAAATAACTTAGACCCAAACAAGTGATAGTAGAGTTGCACCCCTGTAATGTCAGTTTGTATGGATGTCTTCTACACTTCTCACACCCTCCTTAGGGCTGGAGGGTGTTTTCATACTGCAACTATTACTCTGTCAGGCAGAAAAGAGAGGAGAGGGGGTTTGTACCAGGATGCTTGGCATGTGCAGCAGAGAATGAGAACAGGATCAATGCTCTTCTCTCTCCCCCTCTTCCCAAGCCCCCCCCCAAGCACATAAAGCTGCCATTATACTCGAGGTGCTGCTTGAAAAACCCACAGAGCATCCCTGGAAAACCAGGAGAAAAGAGTGAAATTTTCAAACAGAATAACAGAGAAAATGATTTGCTCAAAAGGCAACAGAAAATGGTGGGGAATGGCTCTCAAATTGGGAACTAGATCTGACACACATGGAAAAGGGAGAATAACACAGAAGAGAGATTATTTCTCTGTCAGTTTTTCAGTAGTGCCCACCAGGCTCATGACTGCACAGTTCAAATGTTTGCAAACTTGCTAAACAGGAGACAAGATATTAATGTAAGGCAGCTTTATTCATGAGCCACTTAAAACCCAATTAAAACATATCAATTGAAATAAAAACATGCACTTTCCTTGGCAGCAGTTTGCATGCAGAGCTTTAAAGTGCATGTGTGGGAAGCTTGTTTGTCTTAATGTAAAGCACTGAAACATCTCTCAGGAGGCATAATAATAATTTGCTTTCATGTTTTTGTCCTGAAGCATGACTTTTTATTCCTATCCAAAAAACCAGATTTCCAGCTGCATAACCAAACAAACTGCATTACTAAGCATAACAAGCTTTTAAACTTCACTCCCAATGAATAAATCCAGCAATTTCTAACCAGTCCCATTTTGTTTTCCTTAGATCTCAGTATATGGGAACTTACTCTGCTCCTTCATCTCTGCTCTACTCCTTATTTGTAGTACTTTTGTCAGGGAAATCAGGTCTTGAAACTGTGATTGCATGGAAGAGGCCTACAGAAAAATTCCTCTTCTTCTCATGGGTAAGTACATTTAAAATTTTAATTTACACTCACTGAATCCACGTTGCAATTGTCTTAGCAAGCTTATCAGTTCCAGAAATGTTAATACTTCAAACATATGCCACTCTAAGACAGGTATGAACATGATTTAACCCACAATTTATTCATTAAATGGATTATAAATAAAATACTTTAGTTCTGATTCAAATATATCCTTCCTTATTCAAGCAGAAGAGTTCTCCAATAAATGAGAACTCCAGAGATGTTATTTTCTCCTCAGTTCCCTGTTTCTAGTAGTGCTGCCCTTTTCTGTCCTCTTCCTCTACACACACTCCACTCCTGGAAATTCCCTCCCCTGTGGTTATGACTAGGAATTGAATTATCTGGAGTTGATGCCTTTGACATATGCCCTGTGGAGAGGTGGGATTAACCACCTGTAGGATCTGCAGATGGTGCTTCTACTGCAAAAAACACCACAAAAAACAACATAAAAACTCCCAAAATGCCACAACCCAGCTATCAGCTCCCTCTTCATCAAAATCTTATTATCTGAAGGGAAAAAAAGAAAATGGAAGGAGACAAATCACTCCCCTAGTTCTCCAGTCAATGCTGCACGAGTGCTTTGTTTTCAAACACAGCTCTCAAACTAATGAAACTCTTTCGTGCCAAGTACTCTAATGACCTGCACCACAGATAATTATTTACCTGTTCTCAGTTACATATCATGAAAGATCTATCTCTGCAAGTCAGGCAGGAACTCCCAGCTCAGCTCTTCAACTTCAAAGCCACCTTCCAAACCCCTGGCACTTGCAGAGGTATCTGCTGCATATCCACTGAAAGAGATGCTTTTCTGTGATACGTTTCCCAGTGCCTTCCACAGCAGAAATATAAAAGGAATTAAGTATCTGGAAGGTAATTAATACTGTAGTGGAGAGTGAGGTTATCAAAGGGGTGATCATGGTAAAGCACTCTCCTGCATGCAGTCAAAGACCAACTGTTACTCTTGGGTAACTCTCTGAGTTACTGTGATAAAGCCACTGTCAAGGCCGAAACTCAGGGCAGTTATTTTTAAAATAAACAAGACTCAGGAGCAAAGTGCAGGTAACTAGAAATGCAGATATCTAAAGGTATTTCAAATGTTGCTACCTCAGCAAGATGAAAGGTGGTTTAACACCAACTTCATAGAGAAGGACTTGATAGTGATGGATAAAGATGCTGGCAGAGTGCCTCAGCTGCAGGTTGTTGACAGCTCTGAACTGATTTTAGGCTGTACCATCACATCTACACTCTGATAAAACCAAGGAGTGTTAAAGCTCACAGCTTGTGCTGCCAGCAAAGACACCCAAACACATCACTCTCTTGTCAAGAGGCCCCAACCTAAGTGTTTCTAAAGGACCTTTTGCCAGTATCCTCTGGAGAGTTGGGTGGAGAGGAACCTAATGAAGGTCAACAAGGGCAAGCACAGAGTCTTTCACCTGGGGAGGAATAACCCCTGCACCAGTACAGGTGAGGGGGTGACCTGCTGGAAAGCAGCTCCACTGAGAAGGACCTGGGAGACTCAGTAGATAACCAAGAGCCACTAATGTGTCCTTCTGGCCAAGAAGGCCAATAGTATCCTGGCGTGCACTAAGAAGAGTGGACTAGATGATCCTTGAGGTCCCTTCCAACCTGGCTTTCTATGATTCTATAGAGTGTGGCCAGCAAGGTGAGAGAGGTTCTCCTCCCCCTCTACTCTGCCCTAGTGAGGCCACCTCTGGAGTACTGGATCCAGTTCTGGGCTCCCCAGTTCAAGAGAGACAAGGAACTACTGGAGAGAGTCTGCTGAGGGGACTGGAGCATCTCTGTGCCCAGGAAAGGCTGAGAGCCCTGGGGCTGTTTAGCCTGGAGAAGAGAAGCCTCAGAGGGGATCTGATCAATGCTGAACAATACCTAAAGGACNGACAACAAGGGCAAGCACAGTCTTTCACCTGGGGAGGAATAACCCCTGCACCAGTACAGGTGAGGGGGTGACCTGCTGGAAAGCAGCTCCACTGAGAAGGACCTGGGAGACTCAGTAGATAACCAAGAGCCACTAATGTGTCCTTCTGGCCAAGAAGGCCAATAGTATCCTGGCGTGCACTAAGAAGAGTGGACTAGATGATCCTTGAGGTCCCTTCCAACCTGGCTTTCTATGATTCTATAGAGTGTGGCCAGCAAGGTGAGAGAGGTTCTCCTCCCCCTCTACTCTGCCCTAGTGAGGCCACCTCTGGAGTACTGGATCCAGTTCTGGGCTCCCCAGTTCAAGAGAGACAAGGAACTACTGGAGAGAGTCTGCTGAGGGGACTGGAGCATCTCTGTGCCCAGGAAAGGCTGAGAGCCCTGGGGCTGTTTAGCCTGGAGAAGAGAAGCCTCAGAGGGGATCTGATCAATGCTGATCAATACCTAAAGGACAGAGGTCAAGAGGATGGGGCCAGACTCTTGTCAGTGGTGCCCAGGGACAGGACAAGGGGCAACAGGCACCAACTGGAACCCAGGAGGTTCCATCTAAACAGGAGGAGAAACTTGTTTGGTGTGAGGGTGTTGGAGCCTGGCCCAGGCTGCCCAGAGAGGTTGTGGAGTCTCCTTCTCTGCAGAGATTCCAAAGGTGTCTGAACACAATCCTGGGCACCCTGCTCTGGGTGATCCTGCTTCAGCTAGAGGGTTGGGCAAGATGATCTCCTGAAGTCCCTTCCAACCCCTACCGTGCTGGGATTCTCTGACACATCAGGGTCCCATGAAAAAGATGACTTCAGTTCCCTCAAACTCTGCATGACACCAGCAAGGAGCTGCCAAGAAACCATTCTGCTTGCAGCATCTTCATTAAAAGGCCTAGACAGCTGCCAAATTAAGCTCAAAGAGAAGTTATCTTTATCTGTCAGAGTGGTAAAGAAAATTATTAATCTTTTTATTATGGCAGGCATGTAAGACAATGGATGTTAGTGGGGGGGTGGCAGCTATCTCACCAGTTATCTCACCTGGCAGCAGATCTCTGCCAAGCATCCAGGCAGGAGTAATACCTGGTGGGAGGTTACAAACCTCTTGAGTTTCATCTTTATGGCAGAAAGTGTCCTGGAGGCAACAGAGACACCCGTCCTGTTTTACCTGCTTGCTTGACCATAGAGCCAGGCCAAGGGCAGATGGGTTCCATACATCCTCTGCTCAACAGGAGAGCACCTGGAAGAATTGGGCACGTCCCCTCTCCTTCTTCAGCCCCTCGTGACAAAACACAGGCTCAGGTAGGAAAGAAAAACCAACCCGTAGCATTCAGAGGTACAATTTTTGCAACTATTTTGCAGTTTAGGGGTTTTTTTGTAAAGGTTTCCCCTAAGGACAGATTTCAGCACTTCTGCTGAAGGTGACACCATGAAGCCAAGTGCCTCTGGCAGCCAAACTCTCCACTGGAAAGCCCCTGGTGAAGTGCCTGCTCTGAGTGGAACAAGCACCATTTCCAGGGCAAGAAATAAAGGCCCCTCCTTTGGTCACCAACTCATTCAAACATGGAAAGGACTGACATCACCACCCTTTTAAAACCAGCACAGTGGTTACTTTCAAAGCAAAGCAGACCACGTGTTGACCTCCAATTACACTGCCCAGAATGAAGAATCAGGACAAGTGTTTAAGACACCAGATGACATCACTTTAATTAATGAAACCTGTCTGTCAACATAATTCACTGGAACACTTGTCATGTTCAAAGCTGCTTTAAAATTACAGTAAAGGGATTTACACAAACCATCTCCAGCTTTCTTGATCAAGCTGAGGTAGAGGAAGCCCTTCACTTTCTGCAGAGGTTTGTAAGAAATGAAATGTAAATAAAGTGCCAAAATTAACCTACTAAATATTTTTATTTCCAAACATGTGTGTTGCCTGGAAAACATTACTTTTTTTTTCCTACCTCTAAGCCATTAAAAATATTTCTACTGTGACACAATTCTACTGTCCAGACATGAAAAGACTTAATAAATCATTCCTATCCTCTCCTGAACTTCAGGGGTTTTGGGTTTGTAAGTATGACATGATACCACAGAAGTCAAAGGCTTTTTAAGAAAAACAAAACTTATAGCTCATTTTCTTCCCCCAAAGCCATCACGTTTTCAAACGTCATCTCATAATCTTTCCTTTTTAAAAAGTGGGTTGAGGGCAGTGATATTTTACATCCACCTGTGCAATAAATTACCTATATGAGGGCTTGTTACACACAGCATGATAGAGGGGACTGATGGACATAAATGGATTAGAAGAGACCAGTTCATAAAGAGATTTGGCTTTAAGAGAATTCACTCATCTAAAGCAAGTGTTGGTCTTAGTGCTCACATCAGGAAACTCTGGCACACTGAAAAGGCAAAACAAATACAATTGTTCATTAGGACCTTCCCATCCCAAGTCTAAGCTGGAGAAAGCCAGGCAAAAAAAAGAGGCCTCTTTTTGGGCTTAAATCACCCCAAGTATCTTGTTCTTCCTGGCAATCATGAACTCAATAACAATAAAACAAACGCCTTGTTTTTCTAGTGTTTAAAATCAAGTTCATAGCCTCTTTCCAGAGATGCAATCACATAAATAACAATAAAACAAAGGGGTTTGTTCTCTCTTCGAGGCAAAAAACCTCCTCTGTCTTCCATCCAACCAAGCTTCCAAAACAGTCCTCCTAGTGCCTTCTTTACAGGCTTCACACAGAGCAAGCTCAGAGCAAGCTGGTTTCCCTTAGCACAACCCCTTAGCTCCCTGCCCTTGATGATCCCTCAGCTAAATCTTCTTTCTGTGACTTGGTTTGGGTCTCCAAATGACAGGGAGCCGTGGTTGCTACTCAGCTCTGCCAGCTCCCTTCACTGACCCCCACAAACCCCCTCAATTCCTGTGCCTGCTGCCTTCCTACAGCACCCAGGCTGGTCCATGTCTTCCCTGCTGCAAATGCTCTGCCAGACTTGTCAAGGAGTTTCTCTCTTGGGATCACTGCACGAGTTACTGGGAGTTATCAGGAAAGCTGGTAGATTAAAATGTTCAGAAATTCTCCACAACTCCACAGGCAGCATTCATCTGCACATGAGCTTTGGGGTGGTGTGGCCCAAGCCATGCAGCTAAAAGTACCTGAGAAGTGCACTGAAGCCACCACCCAGAAGAAGTGTTATTAATATTTACAAATCAATTACTTAAAATTGGGAGACCTTCCAGTACTTAAAGGGGGCCTATATGAAAGGTGGGGACAATCTTTTTTAGCAGGGCCTGTTGGGACAGGACAAGGGGGGATGGTTTCAAACTAAAAGAGGGAGATTTAGACTAGATATAGGAAGACATTTTTGACACTGAGGGTGGTGAGAGCCTGTGCCAGGTAGCCCAGAGAGGTTGTGGCTGCCCCATCCCTGGAACCATTGCAGGGGAGGTTGGGCTCTGAGCAACCTGAGATAGTTGAACATGTCCCTGCTCAGGGCAGGGGGTTGGACCAGATGACCTCTAAAGGTCCCTTCCCACCCAAACCATTCTATAACTCTATGAAAATCCACTCAGGGTCACGCACCCTGTGGACACCAATCTTTTGAAAGCTGCACCTTAAAACTGCTTTTGTTACAATACTATTTAAGGATGTTGCAACTACATGTTTTAAAGAGAAACCTACCATAAAAATCCTTTTACTAAGAAATGCAAAACATTCCCTGTCCTCAGAGCAATCTTTGGGAAAAATACCATATTCTGACTTTTAGATTCATATCTCCAGGGGATGGCACAACCTAATAGACACTATTTATTTCTTTCTATCAAATGGCCTTATCTCACTTTAATATTTCTCTAAAACACAGCCTGCAACAGTACACTAAGTAAAGAAAACAGAATCATGAAAACACAGTAATCAAGAGCATATTAAAAAAACCCACATAGCTAAAATAGAAAGATTATTATTCTGCAAAATTAGTGGTACTTTCAAGTCAATTCAAACAACTTTCCTCCAAATGTTTCATTTCTTTTAATACTGTTACCGGCGCTGAAATAAATGCACCAAAAGAAACTTTGCCTCCAGCCCAAGGCTCCCTCTTGAATAATTCAAAAGCAAGAAGATCACAGTGGCTTAATTAAAGGGCCCTTGCTCTGTTTCTTTATTTTTCCCATGTTGCTCCTACAGCACAACATGTCTCCATGAGGAATTCAGTCATTTTGGAGCATCTACACTGCTTCTTTTCTTTGGCAATGCAATTATATCATCCTCCAAGCGACTCTGAACCAGCAATACTGACACCTGAAATCCTCACAGTTTATTACACAACTGCCACTGGCAAGAAAATCTTCTGAGCACCCTCAGACTGAGTCATTTGTGTCCTGGAAAGACCTAGAAAAGATGAAGCTTCCACAGCTTCTCTTCTTCTTGACCCCACTCCTGAATAGGGTGGTGGATTGTGAGGCTCTAACACCTCACAGGAGTTAGAGGCTCCAAAATTGATAGTGGATGAGCACTTGGGAGACTCTGCTGTTGGTCCTTTTGTTTCAGCTTGGAAGGGGTAACAGATATTGCCCCAGAAGTTCTCCCCCATCCCATAAATCCTGCTTCTCTTGCACTTGTAGAGCAGTACAGCTACAGGAATCATAGAATGGTTTGGGTTGAAAGGGACCTTGAAGATCATCTAGTTCCAACCCCCCTGCTGTGGGCAGGGACACCTCTCTCCTACTAGACCAGGTTGCTCCAAGCCCCATCCAACCTGGTCACTTCTACAGCCTGTTTCAAACAAGAACTGGTAGACACCCAACTTAAAACCAGCAGAAACAAGTTAATCTACTGGTTTGGGTATGGGCATCTATTGGGAACCTTCAACACGTAATGCTCTATCACAGAATCACAGAATGACAGGGGTTGGAAGGAAGTTCTGGAGATCATCTCATCCAACCCCCCCCCACTAGAGCACGTTCACCAAGGGCAGGTTGCACAGGATGGCATCCAGGCAGGTTCTGATTGTCTCCACAGATGAAGACTCCACCACCTCTCTGGGCAGCCTGGTCCATATGAGAAAGAAAACTGTGCAGCAGTTTTGCATGTCACTGTTATGTCACTTGTCTACTAAAACATGTATCACACACAGAGTATCAATAACACAAGCAGTACTGACAAGGTACATGGGATATTCCCTATGGGATGTTGGCATCCCATGGAAATCAAAGAACACTTGGCCTTACAGACATGATAGGAGGTGTCATCTGAACCTGTATTAGAAAGGGCTGCATTTTTACAGCAGCAAAAAAGAGCTAAAAAGTCAACTGCAACACTACAAACATCCCAGGCTGTAAAGTCTCCATGGGTGGAAACTAGACTTGGAGAAGATGAACCTTTGCTAAACCCTAACATAAGACAAGCTGCTGTCCTGGCTAATTGTCCTAAGCAGCTCTGCTCCCTAGTGAGGCTGACAGTGAAGCTGAAAAATCCATCCTGGCCTTCTGTGCACCTCTCAGTTGTAACACCTGGAGAGGGGAGATGGTTGGGAGTTGAAGAGAGAAACCCTCAGGTAGATGCCTTCAGCTTTGGGCAGGGCAGTCAACATCACCTGGCTGAGTGCTGGAGTTAATCTGGGCAGAGAAGATATGGGTCACTTTATTAACAGCAGCTCTGCTCTTTCTTTACTTTGTTCTGGGTCACTACAGCACTAGGGGGTTAATTGACCATTACCCTCATTTCCAGTCATTACTTAGAATTTCAAATTAATCTGATCAAACAAAATGTCCCTTGTGAAAGTAAACACCCATTGATCTACCTGAGTCTCCAGGGTCTATTTTAGGCAGCTCAGGCTAACATGGGTTCTTTGATACTTCAGATGTGTATTCAGATGTGTTATTTCTAACTTTGCCTTGTACATTTTAGATATTTGTATTTTTAAAGGGAAAACCAGGAACCATATCATGACAAATTCTGCTTTTCATGCACTAAGGGACACCAGTACCACCAAAAAATCCTTCCACCTCCACTAAAACCTGCAACTTTATTTGGACTCGTGGATAAATTATTATAAATAATTGCAGCATAAAACAGATGGGAAAAAAAGTCCATGCCCTGCTCTGCTTCTTTTAGATGCATAAAGTCCCCCCCCAAATTTCAGGTGTATTCTGACCTCTTCATACACAAAACCAATCTGAACACTCAATCTGTGCTTCCTGTTTTTGTTGGTCAACTCCTTGGATTCCTGAGCCCATTTTAGACCTCAGACAGGTTATACCAGTATAATGAGGTGAATGATGGGCACAAGGGTTGTTAATGGGTGTAGATACATTACTGTGAGCCATAATGGGAAGATAAAAATCACTGCAGAGATGGTGATTTGGTTTTGTCTCCCAGCCTGAAATCAACACTGAATCCATCAAAGCCCACACCAATAGAAGGGATATTTCTACTGTTCTGTATGGGAATAATTAAAGCAAAGGAAAAAAAAAACACCTTTTTTTTTTTTTTAATAGTAAGATCAAAGTCATGAGGGACAACTCCTTTGCAAATACATTTGGTATAATGCAGTTCTAAGCAAAACCTCTCAAAATAAACGTTGTGAATGGTATAAAATTACTCCTGCTCCTACTTATCTTCCACTTGCAGAGCTCTCACTCGCTGTAAAACCACTTGCTCTGCAGCTGTTTACAAAGCCCTTCATATCAAAACCCTATTGTTGGTGTTCAATAATTTTATTTTAAAACGTGGAGATGCTGTTCATGCATTATGAAGACTTAAACAGGCAGAGAGACACTTCTTTATTTTGCAGAGTCTGTCCTCAGCTCAGCTCCCTGGGTCTGCACAGTACCAGAGCTTCAACCCCCCACTCCTTTCATGAAGCAGCACAGTTCACCCCACCAGTCCTGCACAAATGGTGTAGAGGAAGGAACTGGTGGAGTAAAAACACCAAAACCAACTAAAAAAACCCCAAACCTTTCAGGATGCTTTGGCTAAATGTGGGTGACGTGGATCCCAGCCAAGGTGACAGTACAGACAGAAGAAAGACACTATGAAGACACCATGATATGAATGAAGAACCACGACGTGCAAGGCTTACTTGGACCTGACAATAAGAGCAAGTTTGGGAGATTTTTGAGTTTCTCCCTAGTTTACAGTTCCAACAGTTAAACTGAAGAAAGGAATAGCCAAAGAACTTGCCCCTTCAGAACTTAAGAGGTATCAAAATTAGACAGTTGCACTTTCAGGGACTCAAATATTTGGGAGAAGAGGTTCCTTGATGTTACAAAAGGACAGACATGAGGTCTGTGTGGATAACTGAAGATCCACAGGTAGAAGATGATTTATTTTTGGTCAAGCCAGCAAATCAAGCTCAAGTACCATCTCTGTAAGGTTCAAAAATAATCACCAGATAGAGTTACAGGGTACACTGCAAGCTGCCTTTGAAATGAAGCAGAAATACTGCTCTGCAGGCTCATAGAAAAATGCTAAAGCCAATCCAGCCTTCAACAGAATTACACTCACAGAAAGATGCATTTTACTAATTTCACCTTGTGAACCAGGCAAAATTATGAACCTTTGAATTCCAGTATCATGAACTCTTAAACTGTCATAAACAAATACCTAGACTTGTTCTTCACTGCATTTTCTGGTTCCTATATCATACTTACATAGGGTCAAACCATGCAGAAGATAATCATGTATGTCCTCAAACCCAAGAGAGAGCCTCCAGAATTCTTAGATCTAAATGTAGATCATCTCATGCTGCCCATAATTGCAGAGAGGCAGGACATACTCTCCTTTTCCTCTCTAACTCTACACATGCCATAGATAGTTGACCTGTACTACCATCAGAGTACTCAAAACACAAGTTTCTCATTTTAGAAAACTTGCCAGTTATTAAAGGACAATTAAATACCTGAATTATGGGGGGTTTGGACAGAGACAAGGTAGCACTGGCAGTAGTGATTTGGCTACCATGATGTTCAAGGCTGGAAGGAATGACAGGGCTAGGATGGCAGCTCAGCCCAGCAAATACCAGCACCAAATAAACCCTGCTATCAAAGGGTTGTGTGGCTCTATTTACATCTGGAATTAGAAGAGGGTGCTGGCCTAGAATAAAGGATAATATTGGAACTGGGTTTAGGGTTGGGGCTCAGGCCAATAGATACTGATAAACTGCAGCTTAGAAAGGGCCTCCAGGTTAACATGAAAAGTGGTGCTGGCTAAAACCATCTGGCTGCAGAGATCTGTGGGATGAGGAGGGAGATAACATTAAGATCAGGAGTGGAATTAGGGTTTGAGCACAGTCTGGAAGAGGTTGATAAACTGCATCATCTTGTTCTGGTATCAGGGAGGGCCACATGACAGGACTTCACCCACCCTTAGCAAGCCCAACACCACCCAGCAGGTCAGGCCTACTCTGTCCATAGCCTCTGTTGACCCAAGGCTCCCCAGGCCATGCATGTTCTGTCAACCTGAGCTGTTCCTGAGCCCTCAGGATTATTGTGTATGTGTCCTCCTGTATGTGCACACAACCTGGCACTCCTGAGATGCACAGAGTTCCTGTACTGTCAGTGCATGGTGTGTATGTACTGAGATAAGGGCAGGGAAGAGGGTCCCAAACAAGGAATCCTAGAATGGTTTGGGTTGGAAGAGACCTTAAGGATCATCTAAGTTCCAACCCCCTGCCATGGGCAGGGACACCTCCCACTAGACCAGGTTGCTCAAAGCCCCATCCAACCTGGCCTGTGACCATCCAGTCCTTACTGTCTCTGTTTCTCCCCCTACTTGTCCTGGGGCTGACACATCCAAAATACAGCAAAGACTAAAAAGTTGAGTGTCTGGCACCCAACGTCCCCTCTCTGCAAAGATGAGTTTTTAAGAACAGTGGATCGAGTCTGTGCAGCAGGTGGGTCCTGCCAAGGAAATCAAAAGCCAAATTAGCCAGAAATACTGAGAAGCAGCACAAAAGGTTGTCTGTGTCTTCTCCAAGCAGGAGCTTTGCCAATGATGATCTTGGCAGTACTATTTAGCACTCACCCTTTTCCCAGTTCTTGGGAGTAGGTGTCCACCCCATTACTCAGCATTTTCCAGGTCAGGGGAGGGTTCAGGGTTGACCTTGTCTGCTTCACATTACAGAAAAACCTGGCACATCTTATCTCTGTGTTTTAATCACGAAATAGGCTCACCCACATTAGTGATTAATGGTGAAAAATCCAGCCTTAGCAGCAGACCTTGGGCCTGACAATGACACTTTCTGGAGAAGCACGAAACGTATAATCACATTTCAAGGACAAAATCATGTCCATACTGGAGACTATAAAGTTAAAAACCTTAAAAATCAATACAAGCAGCACACAGCCCATCACTACCATTTTCCAAGCTTGCAATTTAGAGAATGCAGGGTAGGCAAGAAGGACAGTTGCTCAATTCAAGGAGCAAACCTGCTTTAGTATTCACTACAAACTGCAGAGGAGAAAGCTCCCCAGTGAGCCTTGCCAGGAGGGAATTACAATAATCGAGCCTCATGGTCACAAGACCACAAAGGAGAAAAGGGAAACAGTCCCTGGGTAAATAAGGGTGTAGCCTGCAAGGTACATTACCACTGCCAGGGATAAAAAAGCCACAGGCAAAACATGGTCTTACCCCTGAAAAGATAAAAAGTCGGGAAAAAGGGATGTGACAAATCCATACTCATGTCAAAGATGCTGCCAAGGTACTGTCAGGGCAGTAAGGACACAGAGCAGGGAATAAAGGTAAGCCACAGAGTTAAGGCTGCAGTGAATAATTTAGGCAGAAGCAACAGCAGCAAGAAAAGAGAAATCCAAAGGATGGAGAGGCAGAAGTGAGGATGATGCAGAAATGACAACTGAACTTCGGTTCGCTACAGTGAAGTCACAAAGGTGGAATGTTTCCAGAATGGTAAAAAAATAATAGAAAATATAATAAAATTATAATGTAAGATGCTGATTTTAAAACAGAAATATGCAGGTACCTCAGACTGGCAGAGTCATGTGTTAAGGAAGCAGAACCAGAAAGACACCTCTCAGCAGCCTGAACAGTTGAACCCTGATCAAACATCTTCTTATCTGTTCTGTATTCAGGGATGTGTACCCATGTAACTGAAGGGGTTTAGCAAAGTTTTCCAAACGTATCTTTCCTTGTTTGCAGACATCAAGCAAAGACCTTGCAAAACAGTCATGTCTACAAGCCACTGCCCTCAGCTCTGGCTATGCAAAGGTCTCCTCTGCCTCTGCAATGAGCAGAGCTTCCTCTAATGATCCAGTTTTGTAGGCAAGGTCAGTCCCTAACCTGGAAAACACGGAGTAATGTGGTGGACACCTATTCCCAAGAACTGGGATGGCACTTTTGCCAAACTGGAGAAATGAGGTTATATTGTGAATATCCTCTCTGTCATCCCATGGTGTTGGAGCAGCTCCCACGGGGGCTTAGCTGGGAGCTTCTAGACAAGGTGACTGGGTGATGGGGAGTGGCAGAAGGAGGAGAGAGGGAGGTGACCTTCATTCCTGCCTGCAGCAACAGCACTGACCCAGCACAGCTGGGAGGGGCAGGGGCTTGAAGGGGACAGCACCTCATCCAGCCAGACCCCATCACAGGGGAGCCAAGTCATTTTATTCATCCCTCCCTCTGACTCCTGCTCCTCTGAGAGAAGGAGAAAAAATGAAGGCATTACGCATGATTTCTGATGGAAAGGGGATACAAAAGCATCTCAAACAAAAGCTACTCCCATTCCATCTTTACTGTCAACCCATCAGAAGTGGTGGGGTCTTGTTTCTGTCTGCTGAAGCATCCTGATGTACTATCTGGGACATTCTTCTACTCTGTTTCCACCACTACAATCTTAATTTCTGGGACACATGAAGCTTCTGGTTTCTAGGCATGAATTGCATTTACAAAGAAGGAATATACAGAGTCCAAGTTATCATACAATTTTCCAGCCTGCATTAAACTCTCAGATTATTTATGACATAAACCAATAATACAAATTCTGTCAAAATCCACACTTATTAATAACTTTGTCTGTACTACGAGCTCACTGGGCTCTACAATTTGTACTGAAGACTACTCTATAGAAAATAAAAGGTTAATACTTTTAAATGGTTGTTCATGGTAGCCCAGATAACATAAAAGAACCTGTTGTAATTAAAATTCATCAGCTCTATTTCCAAATCTCACAACTCGGGTCAAGAACCTCAACCATAATGACAATCAATGGCATATTATACCCTGACTCACCCCATACAAATATAGCTTATTTCAAAAACACTCCTCTGCTTCAGTAGAGGAGGGTGGCAAAGGAAGAAACTGATAAGGATTAATTAAACTAATACCACACTAATGAAAAGGTGAAATAATTGAAACAGCCCAGGAAGTATCCAAGTGTACACAAAGTAATTCCACAGAGGAAGGCTGGCTGACTATCCAGTGCAGGGATGAAATCAGGAGGAGGTATTAATGGCACATCCAAAGATGACATTGATTGGTTATTAGGAAAAGTTTCTTCACTGAAAGGGTTGTGAAGGGCTGTGCCAGGCTGCCCAGGGCAGTGGTGGAGTCCCCATCCCTGGAGGGGTTTAAAAGTCGTATAGATGTGGTGCTGAGGGACATGGGTTAGCAGTGGACTTGTAGAGTTAGGTTAATGGCTGGATACCATCTTGAAGGTCTTCTTCAACCTAAATGATTCTAAGACCATGGATATTCTGTTGTTTATTCTCAAACATGACATAATACTACATGTCTGTTTGGCAAGCAAACCTTACAGAATGACCAGGGAAATCAGAAAATAATACATCCAGTATCTCCCTAGACAATAACATGGAAAATAGTGATTTGCTCATTGATAAAACCAGTGAAATAGATAAACTGCCCATTACTGTACCTTCATGACATCTCTGTAGGAATGAATGACCTCAACTTCCTCTGTGTCATCATCATCCTCCTCCACTCCTTCATCCAGAGCATCAAATCCTTCATCCCTGCTCCCATCTGTCTCTGTGGTGTTAGTCATGTGGTCAATAAGCTGCTCCAGTGGAGGACTTAATTCCCTCTCTTCATTGTCCTTCAAACCATAGTCCAGGGCTTTGTAGATAATAATCCCCAGTGATTCAATAACCTATAAAAGCAAAAAAGAAACATTTATTAATGTTGGTTTTGTGAATGAATAGGTCAGCCTAGAAACATCCTTTTCTAGTGTTCATATAAAAAATTATTGGGTGATGAACATCAAAATAAAAGGACAAAATTATTCTTTAATACCTACAGTAGTGCCTCAGTCATGCAGCACAGATTATAACACATACCAACCACTTTCCCATGTCAAAGTTTGAAATAAAAATCTGTAATTTGAAACCAAAATTCAAACCTTTTTAGATCATTTTCCATTTTTTCTTCTAATATGAGAAACCTCAAAATAACATTACTTGAGACTTTGTAAGGCTACATGAAATGTGTATGACCTTTTGGGAGGAGGGTGGGGAGAAAAAATAAATGAAGATGAGATGCCTCCCTCCTCCCACATATTAATGACTCTTGGAAAGTGCCCCTCAGTTGCTTCTTCTCTTCATTGAGACCATCCCAAAAGGCTAAATGCTCATTTTCTTTCTTGGTATTATTTTCCTTAAGAGTAATACTGAAGCTTCTAGCATGTAAAAGACATAAGGAGATGGCATTTCAAACTGGGGAGTTTGGAAATGGGTATGAATGGAGAGGGAAGGGAAAATGGGCTTGCAAGAGTAAACCACAAGAAGGTAAGGTGGCTACTGGGAGATCCTTGTCTGCCAGTGGAAGCAGGACTGGAGTTAGAGTGTGTAATCCCTGATTTTCCCTGTGTGTTGGGGTGGTTACCAGGGCACCCAAACCAGCAGGCTCCAGTGTAGGAGTAGTTGGCACTACAGCAACCTTAATAACAGGAGCATTTCTAAACATACCAAACTTTGTCATCAAATGCCACCCTCTCTCATCTGGTTTTCAGGACTGTCCTGCTCAACACTTCTTCATGCACAGTTTAAAAATTCTTTTGGGGCAAATATATGGATTCTCAAAACATTAAATTTGACTCTAGCATCTTACTTATTTCAGCAAAGTATTTTTGGTTTGAGAGGCTGGAGATTAGCTAAGAACTACAATGATATTCTACCAGATTATCTAGACAGACAATTTAATGAGCTGGAGTCTGACAACTTTACACTTCTGTACTTCAGTCCCCTGTTGAGATTACTTTGCAGAGCAAATTTGCTTTGCAAGACAATAGGTAAAAAACAAACAAGCAAACGTAAAACCCAATACATAAACCTCCACTCTTTTATAATTTATTTTCAGTAAATTCCATAACCTTCTCATGCTATTCTCTTGAAATATGTTTATACATATTTGGAGTATATTCTTAAAATGCAGATAAGGATGAGGCAAATTAATGAAGAAAAAATGTCTTAATTTTTTTAGTTCAAGGAATGTCTTCTGACTTGGGAAACACCAGTGAGACAGCAAAGCATATGAGGGAAGCATCCCTGCCTGCTTGCTCAGGTCCCATACCCTTCCCCAGACTTCTGCCATCACCCAGTTCCCAGACTGCACCAGAGAGACCTTAAAAAGAGCTGTAACAGATCAAACTCTACATTTGCAGAGTATCCAGCTTGCTCCTTAGAGAAGCTATTTTGTAATAAATGTCTTGTAAAACTTGTATTATTAAAAAAGTCTGAAAATGTCACAGAATAGAATATATTCTAGTGGCAGACACGTATCTCCTGTAACTCAGGTACAATCTCAACACCCCCCCCTTCAGCAACTGAAAGGGAACAAAGAACATAAGTTAATTCCAATTTAAAGCAGACCTAAATGAAAATGAAGTACAACTGAATAATGGCTTTGATATTTTAAACAGCTGGGAGTAAACACAATGTGAGTAATCTTGAACCTCAATAAAAACAAAATTTGAAAGAGCTTAGCATACATGAGGAGGAAAATAACATCTTGTGCCATGCAGTGATTTTACTACACCAATATTGCAGAAAAATAGAAGGGGGGGAATAAAGAAGGTGCATTCTCTCTGCCTCCTCTCTTTGGAAAGAGGATTAAGGCATTCAAAAGCACCATGGCTAAAGCTAGATGACAGCTGCTGCTTTCTTTGATGTATCAGCAGAGGGGCTTTTGTACCTTGGTAATATGGTTTGTGCATTTTTATATAAATATATTTTCTTTTATATATGAGGAACAGATTTGATAATGTGTGCAAAGCTGACGCAAGAGGAGAGCCTGCAATGGCAGCACTGCAAACCCATCGTTCAGTCTCACAGCTCTTCTTTAGGAGCTGTGATCAAACCCAGATTTATCCCGTGTCTGTCAGCAGCACAGATTCTTCTTGCTGAAAGACAAAGCAGCAAACACCTCAACTGAGAAACTCTGATTTGCATTAAAACTGAAAATATTCAGCACTTGCAGTAACAGTGGTTTACTGAGGATCTTGTAAAGGCACACAAGAGCTATATAAAGATATAAAAATAAATCATGGAATCATCAACACTTCTTGACATGGACAAAACTACTAATGCAACTTCCCACAAATCAAACTTCTAGGTCTATATAGCTAGAAACAGAATCTACAAGGTCAGACAGGCAGCTCCTTGCTGCTGAAACACATCAGTGCTGTCACTTGCCCTGTAATGCAAGTCAAACACAAACAGAAAAGGAAAAGCTTTTCACAACTGAATGGAAGAATTGATAAATATGCAGGGGTTTGAGCTGGATAATCAGGATAATCAGGAACTATCACTTTTCCTTTTTTTTTTTTAAAGTGCCAGTTATTTGCAAAGAAGTCACTGGTTCTAAACTGCACTGTTTGCTGAGTTCACACAACATAAATACTTCTGGCACCTCACAAGTCACAAAATAAACCCCTCTGGCACCTCACAAGTGATAAGCACTGGCACAGTTTTCAATTTTATGTGAAAGCAGAGATATAGTAGGAAAAACAAGGGTAAGAAGGGCCTTAGCAAGGCTCTTTTAAACCACAGAACTTTACATTGCCACACCAGAACAACTGCATGATGCTGAAATAAGAGGCAGCACTAATGAGAAATGATTCTGCTCAATTCAGATGAAAGAAAAACTAAAGTTCTGCACCTCAAATTTTAGAACTCATTTGTTTCTGATAGCCTTAAATTCTGTCGAAGGGCTTTATCTCTGAAAATCAACCAGAGGCTAAATAACTGTAAAAGATAAACAGGGAAGTCTCCATTGTTATGCTTTACACCTTCTCACCAAGTTCTTTTGAAAGTCATGGCTCTGGCCCAAAAAAAATACCCACCACACCAGCATTTCCCACAGACTGAACTCGCACTTTGTAGTGCTGAAATCATTAGCAAAAGGGGAATTTTGTCCCACTCTAAGTGAGTTTTCTTTCAGTTCCTACACCAGTCTGGGCTCGTATTATACCCTTCATTTCTAATGAGTTGTGATAAAGTTGCTGGAACACTTGGTTTCAATCATGAGGTAAAAACAATATTCTCACACTCACGCAGCAAATACAAACCCCAAACCATTGAGATTATTTTTGTCCACAAACACTGCATGGAACTTTCCATTCCATACACCTTCCCCCAGCAGATCAAGGTGGTGCATTAGGGTTTCAGGTCTTTTATAGGTTCCAGTGAACATTGACAATTTAACACTCTCAAAAACCCTTCAAATGTACAGTTTTTGTATAGGGACCAAACACATCTGAGACTTGCAAGAGTCTTGAGTGAAATGACTAAGAGTACTGCACTTAATCTTTTTTGTATTATTATTTCAGAGAAGAATCCTTTTTTCCCCTCAACATATCTATGCCCCTGACTCTTGCTGGAGTGGAGATGAGCACAGGCAGAGCCCACAC
>VYZX01029694.1:262829-305932 GCA_013401335.1 Brachypteracias leptosomus
CAATAGGGCACTGTCTGAGCCTTCATCCCTTTCCTAGTCCTAAACAAAGCAACAAAGCCTAAGGACAGGCTTGGACTTCCAGCAGCAAAGGGCTTGTTTTCAGCCCAAATTCCTGTCCCTCCCTAAAGATCCTCCAAAAGCCACTGGGATTGAAGACACCATAAAGCTCCAGCTCCTAAGGTGAGTCAACCAACTTTGAACTTACCCACAGTGACCTCAGATATGCCAACCAGTCACAACAATATTTGCATTGTCCTTCTGAATTCTAATAGAGTTTTTATTAAGAATTTCTACCACAATTATAGTTTTTAAGTGCAGCAGCTCTCCAACACACCTTCTGAAGGAGAATCACTCTGCCTCATGGTGAGAGAGCCTGGATCTGGCATTAGCCATGGCACTCCTTAGGGCAGAGCTGCTCTGTGCCACCACCCCTGGTGTTAGTCAACCTGCAGAGACCAACCTGTCCTACTGCTGACTAAATTCTCCTGCCAGGAGCTTTACATTGTTCTTCTGGGATCATAACATGCAGCACAAACCTATCCATAGATAACTTTGAAGTCAAGAGTTACGTATCTTCCATTTTTTTGTGGTGCTTTAGGAGAAGATACACAAACACAAATTTTTGTGATAAAATTCTGTACTGCAGTCCAGAAGACAGGCACATTAAAATCTGATGTAAACCCAACTGTTCCTCTCCAGCTAGGTGACAGAGGGAGCAAGCTGTTGCTCTGGTTATCATCCCCCCCTCTAATTTGTTGTTTCTTCAGTATCCAAATTTGGACCTGGAAAAGATCAGGTTTTTAGGAAGGGTGAACAAATAATGGGGTTAGGATAACCCAAAGTACATTTCTTGGTTATCTACCTCATCCTCAGATGCCCTACATAACTCTCAGGAGTACCTCATGGAAGAGTATGTCTAAATAGGTTGCTGGAAGAGTTGCCTCCCTGTCCCTGTGTACCTCAGGCACACAAATGTAGTTTTACCATTGCATTCCCCTGTGGAAACAGGTTTTAATAGCCAGGGACATTGCTAAATTTAAATATGACCTTCACTAAATTAGAGCAACTTGCAAATGAGAACAGTGAAAAAAATTTCCAGGTGATTCCAGGTAAGCAGCAAGGATTGGGAATAGTTCCAATGAATCAGATTCATTTTCAGAGAGTATAGACCTAAGATACAGGATTATTTAACTTCTGGGTGATGTTGGGTTGCTACTAAAATAAGGAGATATTCCTTTCTGCAATATAATGAGCTTTGCTATTTAAGACAAAGCAGTAATAAAAGCAAAGGAAAAAATAAAAATCAGAGTGTGTCAGCTCTAACAGAAAATAAATATGAAAGGAAATGAAATACACCCTTTTAACAACATCTGAATGTTTTACATACATTCAGAGCTAGGAAAATTTCTTTGCTGTATTCAGGGGAGACCTTTCTCAAAATGATTTTATACCCAAGAGTCTCTGAATGCACTAAGTGGGTAGAGAGACCTACTTATGGAATTCTTTTTACTATTCAGGTGCTCATTAAAGAGAGGCAGGGGAAGGACTCCTGATCAAAGACACAGGACAAGCCTAAATCATACAAAGGGGATTCTTGCTTTTGGAGGGTTTGTTTTGTTCCCCTCCAAGTGAACACATAAAATTTTAAGCAGATAAATGTTGTTGGGCTCAGTTGCCTCCAATAAAGTACCACTAATTTAACTGTAAGTATATTAAGGAATAACTCTCCAACTTATTCAAAGGTTATGATAATTATAAACATGGTTTTGGTTGTTCCAGTTTCACTACAGATATTATCTAAGGAGAACTATCCTTTATTAGCATAAACCAAAGCAGAATTTATTCCATTCTATCAGTCTCAACTTACATTTTATCTGCTGCATAGAAACAATGAAACAAAACCCCTCATTTTTCTTCATACATTATAATCCCCAAGATTAAGACAAAATGTTACTCTGTTATGAAGGAATTTCTCCAGCCTGAAGGAATTTCTCCACAGTGACAGTTCATCCCCAGAGAACAACAAAATGAAATTCCCTGGTTTAACTGTGGAGGCTCCAGTAATAGCTGAAGCTCCAGGAAAAAAAATCAGGTGCAATATTTAAGGAACACAGATGGTGAAAGTCACCTGAAATTTCTCAAATTCACCTCTATTCATACCCTGGTTTTAAATGCAGGTCATGTTATCCTGATCCCATTTAAGGAAACAGCAGAGATGGCAATGACATTAAGGTTGGAATACATTTGCTGAAACAAATAGGCAGAGTGCATGTGTTGCTACATTTCCCTCCTGTAGCCTTAAAACTACCTGAAAACTCTCTTAAAATATCCTACCTACTTAAAATTTTAGGCACAGTGTCTCATTTTGTTTTTTTGAGAAACATTTTATTTCCACAGTCTGTAAAGGCAATTTGCACAGAGACTTCAGCCAAAATCTTAGTGGCTCCAAAATTAAGTGCATCAAGTTTGTGAAAGTGTCAATGACTATGGAAATGCTCTATCTATCTAAATGCTATATATTCCAAATACAAGCAGAATGTGTTTTATTTTAAGGTAAAGAGACAAAATCAGATTATGTAACAAACTTCTGTTCTAGTTCCCTTCTCACGTACACCAAAACCATAAATCTGTTATTACTCTTCTTAGATGATGTTTCATTTAAAGAAAAATGTCAATGCAATATCTATCTGATAAATCAGCAGGTAGTGCCATTACATCAGAATCACTTAATTCAACACCTATCCAACCAAATCAATTCTTATTCTCTTCAGTGTATGTAACCCTTCAATATTGCTGACTTTACTAGATAATGTCAGGTCCAAACAAAGTTTTGGAGTGGTTTTTTTTAATAAATGATGAGATATAGTTGAACATGTATAAAGTGTTTTATATAGACATAGAAATCAATCAGGTGAACTCCCTAAGCCAAGAGAAAGAGCAAAGACTTTAGTTGATGACCAAAACCACACCCAGGCCACAGAAACTCCAATGGGCTCAGATTCTTTAAGAGGCAGAAATTGTCACTTGCTGTATCAGCCTTTTGAGGAAAGCTTTATCTGCATTACACAACAGTCTCAGATTAACTACAGCCAAAGATTTTATAGTGTGAGAGAGAAGTGACCAGCTCAAGGAAAACTGGAATAAAGGAGAGTGAAACTAGTTCAGTAGCAAAGTCACAAAGCAAGGCAAAATCAATGCTGCTCTTATAGGTAGTAGCTACACAGTTCAGCTAATCTGCTCCAAAACTTCTCAGCCTTCCCACAGATTTCATTTCAACCACTCCAGTTGCCTGCTACAGGCCTGGCCCCCATTTAATTAATCCAAAAATTAAAGTGAGTAAATGTTTGCTGCAATATAAACCATTTCTTCTCCTGTGAGTCAAGAACTTTCTCACAGCTATTTTCCCCCAAATTAACTACAAAAGCCAAGCAAACAAAACAACTGTACAACGAAAGTTGTTCTTTTAAATACAAATTTGTTGAAGTTTAAATTTGCATGTATGCATTCTGAGCTCTCCAGCAGTAGCTCTTAACAGACTTTACCAAAGTCCATCTGGTTTCACCATATTTGTCAGAGGTGTGTGCACATCTCAAGGGTTTCACAGACAACAAACTTCACAGAGACACATGAAGCATTTGAACGAGTTCACACAGAGTTGGGAGCATGACAACTCTTCTAGCTCTCCTAAAATCCATCTTTTTCCATCCCTGAAAAAATAATATATCCTTCTGACTCCTCACAGACTTCTTTTGTCAGTCAAATTGTTGTAAATCCAAAATTTCACGCCTAAACTCAAGGTTGAGAAGCAAGCCCAAAGGTAACCCCACAACAGACCCTTTTCAAAGTGATGTGCCACAAAAGAAGGCTGACTGCTGCTGCTGCTTCCCAGTGACTGCAGCATTCATTAACCACACACAAAGCAATGCAATTTTAATGCTGCTTGTCCTAAAGGTACTGAATATTGATGGGAAGCCAACCAACCACCAATAAAAGGTGTCCTTTTCATCCATACCAAAGGAGAAACTTCAAAAGTGTTCATGGCATTTATTACCCAGCCACCCAAGAGGAACCATGCACAGCTACCTCCACTACCTTGTGGACAAGCACTCAGACATACACAGGCAGATATCTATCAGTTACTTCTTTCCTAAAGTAGCTAATGGGGATTCACACGTATGGCCTGTGAACAATAAGCCAAAAAATTCCACACTTACTGAGAGGATTTTTCGGTCAGATGTGCAAGGAAACCTGAATTTGACATTAAGGATCTGATCGTGAAATATGTGAATTTTTATATGGACTATCACGTTAGTACCAGGAGTTACTAATGCACCAGGCAGCTATTCATTAAATCAGTTATCATCTCTAACTACATCATACAAACATAACACTGCAGGCTGACAAAGCCTCTGCAAAGCTCCTGATTTTATGAATATTCTTCCCCATCCTCTTCCCCATAAGCAGCAACATTGGATACAAGCATTTGGATCACCGGTGTTCAGACAAATACTCCTCCAAGACTGAATGTTTAAGTGTACATAAAATATTTCAGTACTGAGGGAGTTACTGCACAATTGCCTTTGAGCTCTTGCAGAGGCCTCATTGGAAAGACTGGCATTTGCTAGAATAATTCCAGAAAGCACCAGCAGGCACTGGTGACAAGTTATTTACTCATAAGGAGACACGAGCCTGACATTATTTTCTAGGTCTGAAATTCAGATATAATCACTATGTGGAAGGCTGACTTACCCTCAATCAAAGAGCAGCAGAATGTGTTGCTGAGCCTCAGCAAAAATCTTACCACGTGCTCTTTGGGCCACAAAACCCCAGAGAATCCATTTATGAAATGACACTCACAGTTTTTTATCTCTATTTCCTCCCAAACAGTGAAATCCTGCCAGAAGAAATCCGTATTAAAACACACCTCCACCACAGCTAGAATTATTGATATATAAAGCAGACAGTTTCTAACCTCAGGCGTGAAGTTCCTGAGCACAGATATTATAACACTTGCCAGCTCCCAAAATAATAAAACTGTGACAGTTTATTATCCTTAATGGGACATTTATATTCCTAGATTATGAATTGCTGAGCGTTGTTTTATTGCTCTCTGGCAATAACGACAATATCCATGTGTTGTGCTGCAGTGATGATAACAAAGATTTGCTTACAGCCACAGTTCAGAAGTGTTATGCTATTTAAAAAGGAAATTAAGATGTATTTTATGCTTTGTTTTATTAAAAAACTGAACCCAAAGCATTCCTAACTGGCTCTCAGCAGAAACCTGTATCACACAGCCAGGTGTTCTGCAATGCTCAGCACTTGGTCTTCTATTAGATATTATCTAGATAATTCATTTAGCTACTTAGTGAGCAGCCCAGTGAGTAAATATCCAACCATTGGTTGAGAGGGATAATTCCAACACTTAAATCCATGTAAGCTGCTGCACAGGTACTTTGGAGGAAAAAAAACCCCAAGGTATATCCTACCAATTAACTAGACTTAATGCCCCAAGATCTACAGGGAAGTTCTCTGTCCTATTCAGTGCATTGTGCACTGCTTGGGAAACTTGAGAGTCTCCTAAAATTAGGCCTGAAAGAGCCAATCCTGAGTTTGGGCCAGTTCCAAAGGTAGGAGGTGTCTGGGGCTGAAGGTCCTGTGGGGTTTTCCTAATTGTTCATCTCTTGTGAAACTTCACACTGGGCACTTCCTCTCTCCTTAACAGTTTTGCCACCTGGTATATGATATACAGGAGCACTGCATCCAGCTCTGGAGCTCCCAACACAAGGACATGGACCTGGTGGAGCAGGGCCAGAGGAGGTCCCAGCAATGCTGGGAGGGCTGGAAGCCTCCGCGGGGAGGTCAGGCTGGGAGAGTTGGGCTTTTTCAGCCTGGAGAAGAGAAGGCTCCAGGGAGACCTTCTGGTGGCCTTCAAGTATCTGCAGGGGGCCTACAAAAAAGCTGGAGAGGGACTATTTACAAGGGCTTGTAGTGATAGGAAGAGGGGTAATGGGTTCAAACTGGAAGAGGGAAGATTTAGATTAGAAAACAGGAAGAAGCTTGTCACTCTTCTGGGTTGCCCAGGGAAGCTGTAGGTACCCCACCCCTGGAGGTGTTCAAGGCCATGTTGGATGGGGCTGTGAGGAACATGGTCTAGTGGGCGGTGTCCCTGCCCATGGCAGGGGTGTGGAACGAGATGATCTTTAAGGTCCATTCCATTCTCTGATGGTCCAAACCATTCTCTGATTCTATGATATTGACCCATTTTCAAGGCTTTGGATGAGAAGTGCTGTGCAAATCTAAATTATATTTCTGCATGTCATGCTCACAGGCTTAAACTCAGCTGGAAGTGCCTCTAATCATCCAGTTTTCCTTACAACATTTTTGTTCCCTATAAACTAGGGGAAGGAAAAATGAAGAAAAGAACCTGCCTGAGGCTAATGCTCAGGCTTATCAGCTGGGTGCAATGCAACACACAAAACTGCTTTTCTCTGAGAATATAAAGCAAAACATAAGAGTGGTTTATTTAAATGTAAGTAGCACAGGTAGCCAGAGAAAATAGCTACTAAAATTAGACTATCAGAATGCTCTAAACTTCACAGGAGAGAAATTCTGACGGCATGATCCCTTTGTCTTGTTATACCAACATAATTATACCTACCAGTTTATATACTGGAGAATGAATGGCTTGATGTTTGAGAAATAGGAAAAAAGGCAATTTTGGATACTGTGGCTCTAAATTTTGATCTTTAATTAATTATTTTTAATATCATTCAAGATTTAACATTATACAATCTCTATCATATCCACACACCTTTTTGGGAAGCCCTTTTATAATGCACACAGCATGATGGTTGATATTATAGCTCAAAAAGAAAATTGCCTGGCAACTTCTAGACCAAACAAAAGGGGAAGAAAAAAAAAAAAGAAGGTTGTTTCTTCAGATATTTCTCTAAGAATTGAAATAATTTTCCTGAAGGGAATGAAAAAAAAATAAAATAAATTTTTTTATATATAGCAATGTAACCATCAGAAGGCTCCTGCTCACTGCAGGGGAGTTGGACTAGTTGATGCTTTAAGGTTCCTTCCAACTCAAAACATTCTATGATTACAGAAGGAATACTAAATTCTGCTGCACTTCCACAGGAACCAGAGCTTTGGAATAGCAAAAACGTCCCTGCCTAGCCAAGAAACAAGTATCTCCTTAAACTGGAGAGACATCCATTTGTTTCTTTGATTTGAGCCAACCTTTCTTCTTGTTCTCTTATTTTGTAGCCCCCAAAAGTTTAAGAAATGTATGAATAAAAGAAAAATGTTGTATTACAAACATTTCTTTCATAGATTTCTTTAACTGAATGAGCAGAGTCTCAATTCTCTCAGAGAAGTTAAAGATCTTCAAACAAATTGGTTTGAAAGAGCATCTACTCAACTACCCCCAGGGAACCAAACATTCAGTATTTCAAATGCCAGTGAACAATTTGCACCTGTGAATTCTGGAGCTCAGACTGAAGGCAGAAATTGTTTTTATTTTCCCCTCATTAACCCTTTTGCAGGGATGATGTTTCTCCTGTGTCCACTCTACTCTCCTTCATTAAGCTGTGTGTTCTCACATGAGCTACCAAACAGGCAGGGAGATGTAAATGTTCCCTTATGCAGAGGTGAAACCTCAGAAGGGAGGGGAGTCTTCTCCTGGAGGACTTGGAGACAAGCTGCAGTGACACCACTTCAGAGCACACTGGTTTTAAGGAATAACTATTAACTGCCAAGCCAGGGAGATGGGTGGGTGTCATCCTCACCTCTCCTCTAACACCACAGTGCCTGTGCTGCAGGGTGGGCTGCCAGAACAGAAAATCAGCATAGCTGAAAAATATGAAGTTTTCCTGAGCAGATTAGGAAAATAAAAACCCCCCAACAAACCCCAAACCCAACTCACTGTGCTCTCTCTGTGGGACCATACATTAGCTGTAGCTTCAGGCCAAGAGAAAGCACAGACTGCAGAAACCTCAACGCTACACTTAAAAGATAAAAGAAATTTCTATTTTAGCTGGAAGAGCTAAAATTAGCCCGAACAAGGAGTGACAACATGTCTGTTTGCCAGAACTATTTAATATTTTTAGATCATAGAATCACAGAATGTTTTGAGTCAGAAGAAACCTCAAAGATCATCCAGTTCCAACCTCCCTGCCATGGCAGGGACACCTCCCACTAGAGCAGGTTGCTCAAGGCCCCATCCAACCTGGCCTTGAACACCTCCAGGGATGGAGCACCCACAACTTCCCTGGGCAACCTGTGCCAGTGTCTCACCACCCTCACAGTGAAGAACTTCTTCCTAATTTCTCATCTAGATCTCCCCTCTTCCAGTTTGAGGCCATTACCTCCCATCCTATCACTACAAGCCCTTGTAAGAAGTCCCTCCCCACGTTTCTTGTAGGCCTCCTTCAGACACTGGTAGGCCGCAGTGAGGCCTTCCTTATTGCAAAATACTCCAAATAGTCTTTTCTTTTACATTTTTAATAATTGTTTTTAAACCAAATGAAATAAAACCCCTTAAAATAATATTTCTAAGGATTTTTCCATTACACTTAAAAGTGTTATCATGGAGCAATACACGACATTCCAAAAAGCCCACGTGCAAAGGAACAAGCAGACTGGACACAACCCTCTCTGCTCATTGCCCTTATCTAATTAAGCTAATAGAAAGTATTCTACCAGAAGAAATGAAGCTTTTCTCTATTTTTAGAAGGTCAAACTGAGGTCATGAATAATGTTTATAATCATTTTAAAAACACCTCCTAGCTAAACTAGTTATTCCATTATTTGACCAACCAACGGGACCACGTGTCTGACCTAGAAACATGTGCAAAGAAAAAAATTAAAGAGAAAAAGGATATTTTTTACTGAGGCAAGAGGTACACCTCCAACTGTGGATTATGGATCACAAGAAGCATGGCCTCAGGGAGAAACCTTCTCCAGGGAGCAGATGCTTCAGTAGTTGCTGCTCATATGAGAACATTGGATGAAATAAGAAATGTTTGGCAGGGTGGCCAGTGCAGGACCTTGCACTTGGCTTTGTTGAACTTCATGAGGTTCACATGGGCTCGCTCCTCAAGCTTGTCCAGGTCCCTCTGGATGGCATCCCATCCCTCAGCCATGTCAGCAGCACCACTCAGCTTGGTGCTGTGCTCACCAAATCAAGTCCTTCTTTCCACCCTAAGGTTAAATCACTTCACACTTTCCAGTGAGCAACTAGGAGAACATCATCTTCTCAAGGGAAAGCCAAACAAGGACTGCAAGTGAAATTCTCCAATTTTTTCCTTTCTCCTCTCCAAAATGAAATCATGACATTCATAACCTTAAAAAGGCAGGGAAGGAGGTATATGAAAAGAGCTATTAACAAGAAGTGACATGCTTGATTAAAACACATAGTGGAGCAAGAATATTCCCTACTATGAAGTTCCTCAGGGTAGAAAAGGCAGCTTCTTTTGTCTGTCCCACAGAGCCTCTCAAACACTAATAAGCACTTGCTTCACAACAACAAATATTACCAAAATACTTTGGACACTATATAATAATATTTTTTAATCTCATCTCAGTGGTTGATAAACTCCATCTGCTCTTCCAAAATCCTCCTCTTTATATCATAGACTTTGCAATAGGTTTAAAATCCCACAGAGATGAAAAATACCCATTTTCTTTACATAACCCTCACCTGCAATAACCTGCTTCCCATAGGGAATACCTGTATTGGAAAGTAAATCTTTGGATAACGTGTCATCTCAGAAAACCTGAACGTGTGGTGGTATCACAAACAGGAGTAAGGGGATAAGAATCAGGGATGGGAAAGCGGAGAGGGGGTGCTGAAGAGTAACATCCACCTTACACAACCCCTCACACACATGATACTGCACTGCTTGAGCTCTGTGGGAAAAGCAGGGATCTAAAAGCCACATGAAAACTGATAACCTGTGTGAAATGCACCTGAAAATAGTCATTATTGGTGATCTGTGGTCCCTAAACCAAACAGCACTGGGAACACAAGTGGATGCAGTGCTCCAAACCACTTCATCTGGATCTTTACTGGAGAGATCCCTCTCAAATGAGCATTTCCTCCAAAGGGGAGATAACTTCTGAGCAGCTCAGCACTTGGCCAACATCACCTTCAAGAGTCTGCCAGGCTGGAGCTATGCTACAAGAGACTATAAAGGGCCCTAATGAGGGCTCAGCTCACAAAGCAGCATTGATGTACAGACCTACTTTACAAGTAGTTATTGTAGTTATCTCACAATGCCCGGCCTGTGAGATGCAATCTCAGGTGGTCTACACCTGCTCTGGGCTGCCAAGGTCAGGTATCTTGAGCTGGTTGTAACTTGAACTCTGGCAGAGTTCAGATAAATGCAGTTAAAGAGAGAAGAGAAAGCTCCAGCCTCTCCCCAGTATCCTGTTCCAGCAAAGAGCAAAGGGAAACAAAGTTTGTGTCAGTAGCACAGGCTTGGCTCTGTCTTCTCCTCCTTCCCTCTCCTGTTCCCAAAGCCACGGGCATTGTCAGATGTCCAATTTTAGTTTCAGATAGTGGGTATCTTTTTCTCCAAGCAAAATGAAATAATAAAGAGGGGCTTTATAAAATGTTAAAGGGCGGAAGAGAATCTGGTGAATCTCTTGCTCTCACTGTTAATTATAGACACTGAAGAGATTTAATTAGAACCAAGCAACCAGAAAAACACACGTAATCTCTGCCTTTGGCACAGCATGAACCATGCAACGGGCAGTGAAGCAACCTCCTGCAGAGCAACTTCATTCATTCTATTTTAAGAGGAATACTCAGACCAGGATTCAGCAAGGATATTTCTACTCACTGATACCTGATAATTGTTATGAAGGATAAGCTTTAAAATCACATTACATTTTAAGACAGTAGAATGGGGGTTGGAACTAGATGATCTTTAAGGTCCCTTCCAACCTAAACCATGAAGTCCATGACAGAGTTAACCCTTTTTTGATTTGTTGCAACTGCAAGACAGGATGACTCTGAAAATCCTGTGAAAAACCTGTAAGAGGATGCAGACATAGAAAGGAACCACCACTGCTCTTGCAAGGCCACCATCATCTATGGGCATTCTTAGTTTGTGAACTCCTAAATTTACAATGTTAGCAAGTGTTTCTTTTTCTAAACATGTATGGGTTTACAAATAGTATCATCATAGAATCACTGAATAGTTTGAGTTGGAATGGACCTTAAAGATCATCTAGTTCCAACCCCTTGCCATGGTAAAGGACACCTCCCCACTAGAGCAGGTTGCTCAAAGCCCCATCCAGCCTGGTCTTGAATACATCCACTGCTGGGGCATCTATAACCTCCCTGGACAACCTGTGCCAGAGTCTCATATCACACACACACACACAACCCTCCATCACCTACTGCACTGAAGGATTTTCCTGTCTATCCCCTGCTATGGCTTTGAAGCTAAGCTGCTTATTTGAAAAGAGTTGAACCTACTCTATTTACTTGGGAAGCTTATTAGAAGGAGCAATTTTACACCTTAACTTCGTGGGGTAATTGCTTTAGAAAAGGCAAAACAAAACCAAAAAGTAGGTTTGCCTTTGTCTTAAAGACCAGAAAACATTCAACCCTCTGTGTAGTGCCTATTTGATGAAGTAGAACCCAAACCTGTAGTTCAGTAGTTTAATTGCTGTGGGAGAAGCTACTAGAGGGAAGCCTGGCAGCCTCTGAGATAACATTGTCTGAGCCCATTTAGGGCTTTGAACATAAGCAGCCCGATTTAGGGCCACACCCGGGATGTGATCAGCAGCCAAGAGTGATGCTGGGCACAGAGCCTGCTCCACTGAGCTCCACAGAGTAAAACTGGAGCTTGTCCCCTTCATCCGGCCTCTTACTCCTGCACTAGTGAGCTACAGACACCGTAACTCAGCCCTTCACAAGATGAACTACAGCCAAAGGAGCCATGAAGAGGAAGGGGTTTGGTGGCCCACCAGCAAGAGGTATCAGATGTGAACCATCACCTTTTGTTAGCAGCTTGCTTTAAATTAAAACTAGTCATTTAAGGAAATTACCCAAGCTTCTCTTAACTGCCAACTGCTAGTACCAACTACAGATTTCAAGCAATGGGTGAGCTCCACAGAGCTTGTGAAAATCACCTCTTTCTATAATGCTTAATTTTAGCAAGTCTTGTTTGCAAGTGTTACACAGTGTAATTACGTAAATTGGAAATTCAAGCATAGTGGGAACACAGAAGTTCCACTTATGAAATGGGACTGGCAAAGGTATTATGTGAAATTAATTGGGAGAACAAGAATCATCCAGAACGTAGTAATTACAATTGAGGAATTAAACCCTTTGTTGATGCACAGCTATCCAGAATTAGGGAGTTCATAGCTAATATATCTAATTATATTCTTGATGTTCCTTTTTTTGTTTGGTTGGGTTTTTTTAAAGGAACAAGCCATGAGGCCTGTTAAAAGATGAACCTTTATAATGAATTCTTTCAAATGAACAATGCTGTATGGGGAAGAAAGCAATTATTCCTAGAGATGTAAAACACTTGAAGACTTTTAAATCAGCTCTTAAGATCACGGATGAACATGTGAACTTCCACACCTCTTCAAAGATATACAAGGAGGAAGATAAGTATTCATAGAACTAGCTGAATGACAGCTCAGAAGGTGGTGATCAGTGTTGCAGAGACTGGCTGGAGGGCTGTAGCTGGTGGTGTCTCTGTGCTGAGGAAAGGCTGAGAGCCCTGGGGCTGTTTAGCCTGGAGAAGAGAAGCCTGAGAGGGGATCTCATCAATGCTGACCAATAGCTAAAGGGCAGGGGACAAGAGGATGGGATGCCAGCAATTGCTAGAAAAAAAAAGTCAAGAGTATTTATATATTTCCTGTTCAATTCTGATCTATTTACAATACCAATTTGCAGAATTTTGTGAGATTAGACTGCATGACAGTAGGGGATAATAATTCTGGAAATGTATGCAAATATTCCACCTAAAAAAGAACATAATCTGAACATGAATGTCACAAGACATAGGATAGATAGCACCGAAGGGGATTTCCTGGTGGCTTTTAATTAGAGTTTGTTAGTAAACACACTGACTAGCAGCACAACCAGGAATTTTGCTCTGTGCCTGCAAGCACAGAAATGTCAAGAGCACAAAGCTCCTTTACAAGAAAGAAAGGTTAAAGAGGGCATCACAAAGGATTTTTTTTTCCTCTTCTTGCTTTCAAAAAAATAAGGAGTTGGAGAAAAACTCGATTAACTTTTAACAAGCACCAATAATTTTTATTCACATAAAGAAGCAATTTTTTTACAGCAAATATCTCCACTGTTTTACCTCTATACTAAAAACCAGTAAATCCCAAGAGCATCTTGAACATCATCAAAGAACTCAAAACAAAGGATGAAGAGCGGATCAGAACATCTGCCAGTAAAAGGAATGATAAAGCTCTTTTGTTTTCAAAAGCACACAAATCTTCCTGGAGAAAGTTTCTTTCCCCACCAGGACATACTGCTCCCATGAGCACTAATTCAAACCTATTGATGTATCTCATACATCACTGCTCATTCTTACAGCTCATTTAAACAAAGCCTTCATGAAGCAATCCAAGAAAATTTGCAGAAAAAAAAAAAATTACATGAGTCTTAGAAGAGATTCAAGAGTCAAGCAAACAGATCATCAGATAACATGGGAGAGCCTATTACACTGCATGGTTCAAAAGCTTAAACCCCCTTCTCATTAAGATTTCATTTTTAATCATTAAAATACTCTATATCTTTATCATAATAAGGTTCTCACATCTTTGTAATGCCACATTTCAAACGATGAGTTCCCCAGACCAAGTTTTGGCTGTGAATAGGCTCCTTTCTGCTCGACCTCACAAAGTTCTGGAGCTGTTCCTTCCCACTGCTCCTCTGCCCTCCTCTGCTCTAATTACTGTTATTTTACAGACTCTTGAAATAGCATTGGTTGGAAAATATTTCTGAAAACCCAAGAATTAAAAAGACAAGGAAAACAATCCCTGGATGAGACTAAACAGCCCAAGCTCTTTATAAGAGTTGTGCTTGAGTCCCTTCATCAGCTTTGTTGCTCTTCTTTAGACACGCTCCAGCCCCTCAATGTTCTTCTAGTGAGGAGCCCAAAAATGAACCCAGTACTCAAGGTGTGGCCCCCACAGTGCCCAGTCCAGGGGGATGATCCCTGCCCTAGTCCTGCTGGCCACCATAAATGCACCCATCTTGTTTCCAAGCCTGTGTCCTACCAGGGAGAGATCAGCTTGGAAATAGTCAACTTCAACTGCAGATGGGATGGCACCTTATCATATTTGAAGGACAACAAGTAGGAATGATTGTACTAACAGGGAACACATCCAGGAAGGTTCTGGTATAGTCAGGAGAACTCCAGACTTACGTAGATACTTTATCAAAAAGATCAATATTGACTAGTTGGAGAAGGTTTTCCTCATCTGAACAATTAAATACCTTAATTAACTCTCAGAAGTGCTGCTGTTTGACAGAGCCAACTCTGAAATGATCAGAGTCATACTCTAAAAATCCAGGTCACTCTCTCTTCTCAGCAATTACAGAATGCACGAGATGTTTCCACCAGAACAGCCAGTCTGCACCAGCACCACAAAAACATTACTTTTAAAAAGTGGAATTATAACATATCATAAGAGAAGTAGGTTTAATTTATTGGTTGTATCCAGAAGTGGTTCACAAAAAATACCTTGATTTCCATCCCACCAAAAAGTGGAGGCTTTGTTATAAAGAAAAAACTCTTCAGACAACTCTTTATTCAATGACACTTATTATTTTGCTGTTGTTGCTGCCAATTTTTGTAGCATATAAAAGGCTACATCTCCTCCCAATCTTTCTGAAATATTATGCAAATATTATGTTTACTTCCAGTAATACAGTTTAGCATATTTTAAGCATATCAGATGAATGTAGTAATATAATTTATTTTCTAGGCATTCCCTGAGAGTCCAATAAAACTTGTCTGGAAAAGACCAACTCTTAAAATACACAGATTTTGGGTTAAGATGACTGATGAGGTCTGTAGTGCAGTACTTACAAACAAATCCTATCTAGTCATATTTGTACTAAAACCTGTCCTGTCTTGAAGTATGTTTCCAATTGCATTTGAAATATTAGTTACCAATTTTCATGACTTCATCAGGACTCACACAATTCAGCCTGTTCCTTACAGTCTCACTTCTGAATTGTGCAACAGAGTTCAAGGATTTTTGCTTATTCATTTTAAAGTTGGGGGGTTTTAGCCTTTAAAGTTCAAGTAAATAAAAACTAAAAACCAAACCCCAGGAGTTCTAAAAGGCTTGAGGCTTTAAGGAGGAAATGAAAGAATTCAGACTCGTGAGTTTTTGAGGAAAAAAAGGGTTTTCTAAAGCCTGACCCAATTTCAAATGCTTGGGTTTTTTTACTGCTGCTTTGCTGCACTTCAGTTTTATTATTCCTATTAAAATCATTACATAACTTCTACTTTTTAGCATCTGCAGATTTTCTAGGGATGTGTTAAGATATACAGGTGCTATATACATTTGACATCAATATTATAAGTGCTAGGGAGGAAAATGAAAAAATAAAACACCAAACTCACACTATCTATCAACTTGCTTTTACAAACATTGTTATTTTTAAACACCAGTCAAATCCTACCCAAAAAGGGCAGTATTATGAGTGATTAGCATTATACTTCCCCAGTATCTAACTAACCAAGGCCAAAACCACACTACATTACAAAAACCACAACTATAAATAACCTAATCTAATCAATAATCTAATAAATCCATAAACATGCATTAAAATCACAGACTTTCAAGCAATTTACTGAATGTAGCATACAAATAAAAGCAGAATAAAAAGAAAAAGAAGTGCACCATTCTTCAAAAATCTTTAAACATTCAAGAAAAGGTTTTTACATTAAACCCCTCCTAAACTTAATCTTGCCTGGTTTTTCACTGTCATTTCCTCAGACACAGACCAGGAAGCCCTTTATTGTACCCAAAGAATTTAAAGAATCAGGAAATATTGTTAATATTTACAGCTCTGGTGGGAGATCTAGTGTGTTACATATCCCAAAGGCATGAAAGCCACCACCTAGAAAGCAAAAGATAAGGATTCACAGGCCTTCATAGCTTCTTTTTTTAAACTAGGAGCATTAATAATCTTTCTTGGTAGGCAGAGCAAGAACAAAGAGGTGCAGCACAGGAATAAACAAGCAAACTGACAGGAATAAACAAGCAAATCCACTACTTTGGTAGGAAGAAACCACCTAGTGAGTGAAAGGTGATGGTATAACTTAGACTTTTTTTTTTCTGCTTCCACACAGAAGGGAGAATTATACAAGATCTCTTAAAGTCTCCCCTATCTACGTGTTTACAAGTCTGCTTAAGACAGCTCCAGGCAGCTATAACCACCAAACTCCCACACTGAGTATGCAAGATGTCATGAGACCCAAGAAACAGAATGTTTCCATTGTTCTGATGAGATGGCAATATCCTAAAAAAAATATTTTTACCATCCTTCCTAAAAGGCAGGAGGCACAATGTGTTTATAGCATGGCATTATTCTCTTCAAGGTTTATCTATCTTGCAGAATTCCATATTAAGACCTGCAGTTGCATATTTCCCACTTTCATATTCTCCTCCTAATGGAAGAAGCAGCAGCTTCAAGCAGTCATCTGTGGTATGACAATTTTTGATGCATCATAAGATTTGACATTAGTTTGGGGCACATCTGTTAGGTTGGCAGATAAAAGTACTTGTATTGCAAAGTGACTTGTGGCTAATCTTCCTTTGCAAAGTACATTTACATAATCATATGGAGTTTTTATAGAGATACTGCTTCCCAACTGATGTTCATTGGGTAGCCCACCAACATTATGTAACAGTCAAGTAATAATACTTAAAAATGAAATTGCAAGTCAGCTCATCATGTTTTTTCTTGCTCATAGTGGAGAACTGTTGCAACTCGCAAAGTCATAGAAAGTCATCAAAAGGGATGAAAAAGAAAAAAGCATTTGGCTAGAAAACTAAAACTCAATTACTCCCTGTCTTCCTGATACTTTTGAGTCCAAGCACCTTGAGTATCCTCCCCCATAACCATAATAAGTTTGACTCAAGGGCTCCTACAAGGACAGGCTGAGAGAGTTGGGGTTGTTCAGCCTGGAGAAGAGAAGGCTCCAGGGAGACCTTCTGGTGGCCTTTCAGTATCTGAAGGGGGCCTACAAGAAAGCTGGGGAGGGACTTCTTACAAAAGATTGTAATGATAGGACAAGGGGTCATGACTTCAAACTGGAAGAAGGCAGATTTACAAAAAAAAATAAATATTTGAAACTTATCTAAGTATTTTCTCTCTGGAAACACTGCAGACTCAAATCCAAAGCATTATTATCTCTGCTCTATTAAGCCCTGAAGGCAGCTCAGATACATCAGTCAGCTGGAGATGGAAGAGTCAACTACGACTCATTGGCTGGGGAATTTGTGCTCCCTCCACGTCAATGAGGAAATGACTCAGTCATGCTGAGCAGAGCAGTCCTCTTGCAACACAGCTACTGAAAAATCTCTGTATGCCAACTCAAACTCCAACCACGCCTAATTAGAGGAGCCAGCATGGCAGGAAGATGTAAAAGGTAGCATCAGATGATGGTGGGATGCTCACCTTGTTGGCTAAATAACAGATTCTTCATTCAACACATATTTTATTCATAAAGTGGCCACATGGCTCAATAACAACTCTCATCATCTCTGCTGAGCTTTTCTGAGATATGGTCTTCATCATTTAGAAAAGGAAGATTTTGGAAGCTTTCTGTTCCCTTGCCTGTTTGCAATAACAGCATAAGCAAAGCTGTCTAATAGATCTTTCTAACCTAAGAGCTCCACAGATCTGTGGGACATGTCATCATTCCTCTTTGGACAGCAATGAAAATGGGCAAAGGAGAATTTTGTGTGTTCTGCAGAGCCCCAGATGAACTTTGATATGAAAGCAGGGCTAGTTTTGACCAATACATCAGCACTATGGAAGTTACAAAATTGATGTTCCTTGAAAACAGCTCAGTTTAGATGTTGCAAGAGGAAAAAGGATGTAGCATTGACTTTATAATAAGGACAGGCCTTTATAGGTCCTGTTTAAGTGAAGTTCCCTCTCTCCATGTACTATCCCCTCTTCAGAGAGAGGGGGAACATAAAATGTATTAGTTTGCTTTAAAACTGCTTTTGCAGTACTGTGTGCTGATGTTAACCCTGCTAATGAGAGGAAGTGGGGGGCATGTACAAAATCAGATGAGATTTAGTCTTTATTGTATTATTTTTTGTTGGCCTGAGAGTTTAAGCCTGCTTTTTCCTAACTCATAAAGTAAGTGGACATCATAATATCTCTTCTCAGGAGTTCAGTGAGAACATTTCTTTCCAAATATAATTTGCTATGAAACAATTGAGATGCCTGTTTTTCCACAAAGGGTTTTTTCTCAACCACAAACAAGTCCCTGACCTTTGAGTGAACAGGCACAACAATGCCAGTAATAATCTAAAATTATATCGTGACTTGTTCACAATGGCCACAGAAAACAGACATTGAGGGTGGGAAGGTGGAAAAATGGATAGGCCACAGTCACCCCACTGGCTGCTTGGTGGCTCTTGTATGGATGTTGCCACTGTCATCGTGGCACCTCCACTGGCTGGGGAGAGGACGTGGAAGGAAAATACTGTGGCAAACCCAGAATTCATTTCTCAGACACCAAAGCTTACTGGCTTAGCAGCCAGAACAACACTTTGGTCTTTGATATCCCACCATGATACTGTCAAGAAGGATGTGGCATTAAAGCTCTGACTCCTCCAGATCATCCATAACTTTACCTCAAACCCCTTTGTATCCTGCATTCTGTACTCACACGCACGGTTGGCTGCTGCTGCTGCAGGGAGAGAACAGCAGTGTGTGTATCCCCAGCTACAGGGTTCCACATCCGACTGTGCCTGTATTTTTTATGCTGTGACCAGGGAAACACTTCCCTGTTTCTGAAGGAGCAAGGAAAGCCATGTGAGGAAGCAGTGAGGGCAGGCACCTCCCAAGGGAAGGCGAGTCAGGAGCTGAGGGTGACCACAACAGAGGCAGGGCAGTGCCCTCGCTGGCCAGGGACGCGCTCCCAGGTACTCAAACAGGAACAGCAGAGCAGGTCTGGTGGCAGAAACCAGGGTCAGCCACAGTCCATGATCACCAAAGAAGTCCCATGGTGACAAAGCAGGTCTGAGGCTTGGCCAGGAAGGGAAGCCAGCGGGTCAGGTCCAGCAAGGGACATGGCTGGGCACAGAAGAGTGGCAGTGTAGCTCAAGACTAAATGTAGCTCAGCTTAAATGCTGCTGCTGAGAAAAAAGGAATGCCCATGATGAGGCTCCTCATGACTCTTCTCAGCTCTGATGGGGCTGTTTGCAGGGCCCTGGTAAGGAGCACTGTGTTTCAGTACCACAAAACACCAAAACACGAGGTGGAAAAGTGTGTGTTCTACGATTAAACAGTATGTGGCAGCTATCAGAGAATAAAAGAGTTGCCCAGAGAGGTGATGGAGGCCCCATCCCTGGAGACATTCAAGGTTCTGAGCAATCTGACCTAGTTAGAGATGTCCCTGCTTGTTGTAGGGGGGTTGGACTAGATGACCTGTGGGGTCCCTTCCAACCCAATACATTCTATGATTCTATAAATATTATTGAAAAATTAGATGTCTGAAGTCAAGATCAAGAACAATCCAGTGTTCAGCTATAACATAAGATGCTTTGAAGGTTAGCTTGCAAGAGAGCTGCACTGAACTTCATATTTATCTTGAGTTTTTCTGACCCACGAAACAAAATACTCATCATGTTCTGCACAGAAATACTTGTCATGTTCTGCAGGAAGAGAAAAAACTTCACCCTGCTAAATGAAGATTTGATGAGTTGCTTGCTACACTTGTTTCATAACTGATCATGAGACAGACTAAGAAACCCATGTTGTTCATTTTTCAATTAAATGAAGTCTATTATATTTGGGAAACTCCTGGAAAAACCCTCGTAATGAAGTCATTGATGGTTTTGTGTTAGAGAACAATAGGCTTTTTAAGGCAATCTTGTTTAGGAAACTAATACCAATTAGATCCATCACCAGCACCACATAAACAAGACGTTCCTTTAAAGGAAAGGATACCAACAACTGCTGCAGGAACCACTGAAAACACACACCCAGCCTTGGGCATCACCTTGTGTGACTCCTGCATTGGCAGCCTCATGTTGGGCAGCAGGAGCCTTCCCAGCACACATGTGGCTGCTGCAGCAGCAGCACCCTCATTCCATCTCTCCTTCATATGGGCCTCTGACTAAAGTCTCCCAGTGACACTCTGAGCCTGGTGTCACCCCATGGCCAGGACAACACTCTTGTCTCCTCCCTGAATCCTCCCTGTGCTGCCTCTGACAACTCATCTCCCTGCAGAGGCCAGCGTGGGTGTTCCAAGCCATGCAAATATTTCAGGGTTCCCACGTGTCAGACACACTCTCCTCTCTGAACCTGGAAAACAACCAAACTTTCTTTTTATCACATACTTGGAGAGGATAACGCAGACAAATACACAGCTAAAATAACCCTGACTCAGAGCATTCAAGGAGCAACAAAAAGGATTGATATACTCAGATGGATTTGGTCTTTTTTGTGTAAATTATTTCATTACAGAGACAAACAAATCACCACAGTGCTCCCAACAGCACATGCTTAGACTGGCTTAAAAAGAAAATGAGCTGCTAAGAAAACATTACTAGTATCTGGGAAATCCATAAAAATCTTTCTTATCTAGAAGCCTTCTCATTTTAAAACTAAATTATCTATCTATATAGATATATGAACAAATATATATGAACAAATGTTTTATACCACATGTTGCTTGTTGTTGAGCTTGTTATTCTTTTCTGTAAGAAATATAAAATAATCTCAGGTATGTAAAGTCTACACAAATCATCATAGGCAAACTCATACCTAAATTTGAGACATCCATATAGGGAGAAAAAAAAAAAGGATGCACAGAAGAAAGTAAGAAAGATCCAGGATACACAAAGAGCTCCTAGTTTATGTAGAAACTGCCCAGTCTCTTATGTTTGGAAAACATTTCATCATCAGCTTCACTGCAAGTAAGCAGTGATACAATCACAACCAGAAAGTGAAATCTAAGGAATTGTCTAGTGGTGATGGCTGCCTGACAGTCTTTTTAGGATCAATTGATTAAATCTGAAAACAGCTACATCATGGTAACATGTTGGGTGTTTCAAACATGAAACTAGACTCATTAAGCAACAAGGAACCTGATGTAACATTAGGTTCAGTGATTTGAACATCTAAGACTTGTGATCAGTCACAAGGCTCTGTGACTCTTGCCATTATCACTGCACTTCAAGAGAAACTGTTTTTCCCCCCCAGATATTTATATATTCAAAATAAGCACTTATCTACTTACCAGAGCTCAACAAAAGTCTCACTTTGCTGTTTCCTTGTGCAACAACACCTGCTAATTCCTGATGCTGCTTCCATTGTGTGCAAACCAAGCAACACAATCCCTGCTCACGGAGAATGCCAACGTACCCACTCTGCCTTCTCCTCATCTGCTATTTCACCATGACAAAAATAAACACATCCATCCAAACACGTGTCTGTGTGTTTGCTTGCTGTGCATGGCATGTTCATGCAAGGATCCAGTTCCACACAGTCCTCAGCAAACAGCGTTGCCACCAGAGTTTTCAGCAATGCCACACAAAGAATTTACAGAGCTATGAAGTTACAGAGCTCCTGGTGGCCATGCCCGACAAGTCAGTGCTGGAAACCTTTCTAACATCAACTCTAATGCAGTTAAGGCTTTGATGAAACAAATAAGAGTGAACAAAGCCAGCATGACTGCAACTAATATAAATCAATCTTGGCACAACACATGAGCCACGTCAAAAGGATTTGAGTAGGGATGGCCAACCCCCAGAGATGCTCCACAGTGAAGACAAAAATCTGAGAGAGAATATGAAGGGCTCAGATGTGCCAACGTTAAAAGACAATTTTTCACGTTCAGAGCAAGTAATTAAGCTCCTAAACTTTATGTAGCCAGAAGGAAAAGACAAGTAAATTGTCTGTATAGGAACAGCTACCATAGGATCTTCATGTTTTCCTCATGAATAATGCTATGGTGAACAAGAAGACCAACTTTATAGAAAGACACACCAATAAATTTGTTGTCAAAGGTACAGATTCAATAGGATATTATATTGTGTCTCATGATACAGGAATGAGGTTGTTTAGCATCTTGTGACCCAACAGTGTTCTCTGCAGTCTGAAAAAGGACAATGGTTGCTTTTCTTGACCCTAGAAATCATGGAAGACATTAAGTCAGTCACTGCAATGGAAGAAGATGAGGAAATTGGAGATTTTGTATAGTAATTACATCTCTAAAATGGACTGTGGCTGCATAAATCATTCCCTCACCTCAGTGTCAAGAGGGATTCTGCATATCTGGGCTTTCCTCCCTCTGTTCATGGGACTTGAAACCACTGACAACTCTATGCTTAGCTACTGGATCTCTCCAGAGCAGTGGAGACATTTAGAGTGTGGGTGGATGACAAGAAGGGTGCTCAGAGGAGGGTTCTCAGGAGGCAGAGTGCTATCTATTAGCAGTGTAAAGGAAAGCAGAAAAATGGTAGACCAAGATCCTCATTCACTGAGGAGCTAAAGAGGTCTGGCACTAAGAAGTGACAGGAAAAGTAATTAGAAAATTTTAAGGGAGAAAGGGATGTAAGAGAGTAGCAGAAGTGAGTCAAGATCATTCCAACAGAATGAATCATTAAAAGAAGTAAATCCAGAAAAGAACATGCCCATGATACACAGTTCCTGTTGTGCTGGGTGATCCAGAGGGATGGACACACTCCCAACTAGAAAGCACATCCTAGGTTGCCACAGGAGATATTCCTGAGAGATAAAACATCATTGCTCATTCAAATGTATGTATCAGTGTAAATGTAGTTGCTCTGGGGATGAGATATCCACACAGGCATGAGACTGAAGAGCCAAGACCTTCATACAAACACAAGCCATATTTTTCAAAACCAAAAGGATGAGCCACTGACAGGAAAGCACTTGGAATCTCATTAATTTGACACTTTGTGTTTCAATGTGACATCTGAAATGCCAGAAGAACACCGAGATGCTGCATTGCACTGTAAATCCACAGTGAGGTCCTGGTTTTAATGATTGTATCTTCATTCCTGAAACATCTGCTGGAAAAAAATGATACCAGCCCTCTGAAGCAGAGTTTGTGACATTAAATCTAGGACCACTAGCTTGCTTGCTTCTAACAGATTTATTTTTTTCTTCAAGTACTCTGCTCTACTCCTTGTTACTAGAATATTACCACACTGAAGCTAAACATTATTTCTCCCACATCTGAATGGCAATACAGCTCCTTTGTTTCACTGCCTTTCCAAATGCTGAAGTGGAGAAAGGTTTCCTTATTCTATATTATTTTTTGATGCTTCCTTCCTTTATAACTGAAATATTTTCCCTTTTCTCATACCTAAACATGACTCCTACTTTGAATCCTCCCCATGTTTGCTTTTTTTTATGCTCTGAAACTATTCATTTTGATTTTTCCCAAACATTCTACATTGGTTTTGAAATGCTTTCTCTGTCTGAAATGTATACAGGAAATTTAAGGGTAAGGTTGTCTTGTGTGTAGGAACAAAGCTCAGTCTATCCACTGCCAGGCAGTGAACAATAGAAAGCAAAGTCTGCTTTTGTACTAGCATGGCAACATTTACATGTTTAACCCTGAAAGATAAAAGATTTATTTTGAAAGAGAATGGGTTACTATTGCTAGAGGATTTTAAAGTATTTAAGAAAACAAGGCAGAAAGAAAGGGATAGCCCAGCCTCAGAGTAAATCCCTGGCATCTCCATGAAATGTCTCTCAGGGGAATTAGTATTTTCTTGGCAGCAAAGTAACACATTTGTGATTTCGTGTAGCACTTAAAATCTAAAGAAAAGTTTTGGGGCTTGTGATTAAGTCCTAAATAATCTAGAGTCTATGGTGGCTCTGCCATGCAGCCCAAATGTCACACTGGGCAATTTTTCTTCAAAATTAATTTTTCTTTCTCTAAGATGAGAACAGCATTTCTTTTCTCCCAGCAGACATTCAGCTTGCCTACTTTAGTGTCCACATAACTAAGTCACTGAGGCAAATCAGAGAACCTCAAGTTCATCACACACCTCATTTACTGCTGGTCTGGGTTTTAAGCTGTAAAGTCTGCTACTATATTTCCATACATAACCAGTAGAACAAGAACCAGGAATCAACTGGAGAATCTGAGAGCTGCAAGCAAGCAACACTCTAGGAAGCTGGGAGTCCAGGGATTAAAAACACCTTAATTTCCTACTGTAAGAGAGTGAAGTACTTAAAATTGAAAAATAATTTTGCTATAATCCCTATGAGTAGTAAAACTCTATCACAATGGGATCTTTTTATCCCTTTCTCTAATTTAATGATTCTTACCTAAGTTTTTCAGGTCAACTTTTTATTTAACATCCTGTAATGAGTCTGAAACATGAAAAACAAATTGCATGCCAATACATCCTTCTAGTGCCAATGCTTTAAATGTTACAGGCATAAACACACAGCTGACTGTGAACATGCCACATTAGTGTCCAAATCTCCTTGAAACTGTGAGATAAAAACACCCGACTCTGCACCACAAAAAACAGGTTCAGCACTTGCTGTCTACATCTGAAAAAAAAAAAACCCTACTAATTAAGAGCTGGCAAAAGTAAAGGCAAACGTTTGAAGAAAAAAAGTACTACAATAAAATTTTATTCAATAAAATCATCTCAAGTATGTTAAGTCAGACAATGAAATGCTGGATGTGATGGACACATCCTGGCCAAAACTCATCAAGAACATTATTTCTGTTAGCACACAGACAAACTAAAAAAAAAGAAAGAAGAAAAGGGAAAAGAACTATTTTCTGCATGCCTTACTACTTGCAGGTTTCAAGCAAACTCCAACTGCAAACAACAGAGAGTCATAAGCAAGAGCAGCCCTTTGGAAAATTACAAGGCAAAAAGGTGGCCAAGGACCAGAGACCACAATTACTTCAATGTTTTCATGCAGTTTCAACTGTATTTATTTTCTCCATGCCCAACTAAATGAAGCGTTTGTGGAAGACCCAGGAATTGTGTGGAGCTTTCACTCTAGGAATAAAAGTGAAAGGCTCAGATATTCAAGCACAAGCAACAAGCTGAGAAAAATAAATGTAATTTGACAAACTACAAAGCATATTCAAAGGGAAGCATCGATTCACAACACCAAAGGAGTTAGAAATACATAGTTTAGAAGAATTCATGCACTTTTTTCTCCTCTATGTCCTCTGAACCACTCAGAGCTCTGCTCCAAAGCAAAGAGAACGGGCAGCACAAGGAATGGCAGATCTTCCTACGCAGACAGACCAGATGGATCAACTTGTTTACTCTGCAGTGTCTGCTCCAGACCTACAACAGGAGGAAGGAGAGAGTCTGAACGTGAAAAGCAGCATCTAGCAACACCCAAACCATGATGCAGCCAGAGAAGAGTCTTTCAAAGAACTCTGAAGAAATATCTGACATCATTGCCAAGAAGGGAGTAGGTGGCAGGCAGTCTGCATTGGCCAAGAGAAGCCAACAAAACACCACAAAGCCTGGCTTCTCTTGGCAGCAGAGAAGGGTGCTTTGAGTAGACAGCAATTAAGGATTTGGCAAGCAGCTGGAGGAGAGGAAAGAATGTGAGTCAAAGATAAGGCCAATATCACCAGTCCAGATAACAGAGAGAGATAAAGGCACAATGAGAAACACACAGCAGAGAAATAATGAATTCAGGTAGCAGCAGAACATCCACTAGGACCAACAGAGAAGCGCAGGGAGCTGTGAAAGGAGATGTGGAGTCATCTCTGCAAGGTTGAGAGTCATCAAATACTGGGCAGAGGCAGCAACACACACCCACCAAAGCGGATGATTAAGTTTTTTGGTTAGGGATAAACAAATAAAAGGAAGTTAATGAATGAACTATAAAAGACTTTGAAAGAAAACAGGAGAGGGAGGCTTGTAAGTAAAGCGATGATATGGATGAGATATGGTGACAGGAGACTTGGACAAGGGTGTTTCAGGCTTAGGGACAAATACATGGAAGAGAAAAACTCAGCTGAACAGCACAGCCCTGCCTTCAGAACTGAAGCAGGAGTTAATCTACTAAGTGTGAACAGCTTGCCTTGTCCTAGTTAATTATTTAACCTTCACTCCTTGCTGAGGGTGAAGTACTAAAAGCATTACAGGTTCTCCATAATGACTACTGGTTAACAGAAGAAAGAGCCATGATGAAATACAAAGGGATGACTGAACTTCCAATGTGTTTTATCTGCGTGTTTAATTCACCCTCTGCATTTCCTCTTGGTAAACACAAGTATTTCACCTCATGTGCTACAGCACAGAGCAACACTGACTGAGAAGTGAAGAGTTGAGCTCTGAACACCTTTCAGATCATGTCAGAAGCCTTTGAGGGATTTAGCAGACCAGAAATACAGTTGTAACTTTTGCAGCTTAACATGTATTTGCTATAACAATAAAGAAAGTATGAAACATAGAATCATAGAATAGTTTGGGTTGGAAGGGACCTCAAAGATCATCTAGTTCCATGGCATTCTCATTTCATACCAATACTCTGAACTTGTATTTATTGTACACAACACCACAGAGGAGCAATACAAAAGGCCTTTAAATTGTAGGCATGCAAGCAACTCCTAAAGCTTAATTTTTCCCTGCAGTTTGAATAAGCAATCAGATTACTCCCTTGGTCTGAACAGACAGGGAAGCATCTCCACTGGCATTGGTCTACTGACAAAATAGCATCTTAAAGCTAATCAATATGATAGCTATCACATCAACCAGTACAAATCACAGCTACCATAAATGGCAGCATGCCATTGATATCACAGGTATCTTCTCAAGCACAATACACTGGAATTTAGATAGAAAGGGTTCTGTATATATTACTTTGTTTCCCCCAACACTCCAAGATGCCTTTCAGAGTCAAATAAACTGTGTTTGCCAACTTTCACATTTAATATAATGGAAAAAACCAAGTAATTCTGTAATTAGAAAGGGAGTATTTTTGTGCGTTGAGATTAAAACAAAAAAACAACAAAAACAAAGCAAAAAACCACCACCACCAACCTTAATATTCCACATTCAGCAATTTGTGCTTTTCAGAGGCAAAACATTGGCCAGAGGGATCAAAGTTCCTGCAAGACCTAGTTTTGTACCAGCCATTATCTGAAGCTGTCAGAAGACCAAGGCTGAGATCTGCCTCTGGACTCTTCCCCAGCTGATTGAAAGGTTCACCAGTGGCTATCACTGGAATGAAGATTTCGTCATAAATCCCATCTGACTTTAGGGCCTGTAGATTATTAAAGGCACATCCCACTACACTGCAAAATTACAAAGCCTTTACAAGGAGCAGCTGAATTCTCATGGAGGCTCTGGGCAGATGGCAGGATTGGACTATCCCTAAATCAGCTTAGTCCAATACATTAGCAGCTCTCCAGCCCCATATTCGCCATGGATTCCTAATGAAATTGCTGAATGAAAAGGGCAATGTGCCAAGCTGATAGTGAGGAAACAACAGAAATCCATTTTCCTCCAAGATGTGCTGCAAGCCCTTATACAAATGACAAATAACAAAAGCTCCTCTTGACAAAGCAGCTCATCACAAAATGCAAGAGATCAAAACCCAAATGCTCCTTCTTTGTGTGCTTACTGTTTAGCCAAGTGTCTGCTGAGCTGCTTCTTTGTGACTATGAGGTAATTCAGGAAAATCAGGAGGTCAGACCCAGAACCACCACATCAGTGAACAAGCATAATGGGCTTTTAGGTATCTAAAATAACAGGTCCCTCAAAGGCTGGAAGTGCAGCTTCTCTGGGGTAATTCCAGCAGCAAGGGATGAGCTCTTCACTCACCAGGACTGGCACATAATGCTCAAGCATGACTTAATGCATGATTCTGCTTTGATTTCTAGAAGGCAACCCTGAGTTCCCCTTAATTCTCCTCTTAGCAGCACCAGGAATCAAAAGCTTTCAGAGAATTACCAGATTTGCAACCAAGCATTCACAAAGAAATCTGATTTTTTAATGCATAACCAAAACTCATTTGGATGGAAGTCACACCCAGGCATATTTTAGTAAGAGAAACATTTTTGCCTGTCCTCTGTGCAGGGACATTTCTTCTCCCTCATCACCGTGAGGTTAATGCTCAGGAAGCAGAACAAAGTGACTATCACAAGGATTGTTTGCTGCAGCAATTACCCCTCCAGCAGAATGTTACTTTTCTTCACACTCAACAGGGATAAGAAAATCAATCTTGGGTATTAGTATATGCTAAAGACACCCATTTTACACAGCTTGAGTTCTGAGCAGGTAACACACTTCAATGTAGGTGTGGCATTCGTTTTAATACAAGATTATGACACCTCTTTTGAAACCCTAACATTCTGGGCTATTAAATATATGCTCTTACTTTCATCAGCATAAGAGGTGGTTGATTTTGTTTGCATTGAACTAACATACCATGAAAAAAAACAGAAATTCATTTGCAAAACATTGTTTGCAATGAACAAATAAGTATATTCTTATTTGCAGCAAAGTAAACACAGTATCCTTATAGCCTATATATTTATCTCCCTAAGTTATTATTTGAAATATAGTCAACACTTCAAGTTCCCAAGGAAAGGGTTAAAAAAAGCCATTTTAGCCTCATAGACAAGTACTAATCTTCAATGTATGTTAATATTTATAATAATTAGAGATACATATAACTGATAGCTCACGAATCAAACTAGAAAGCAGCATGCAAAACACTTCTACAACTGATTCCATTTGTGATGTGACATGAACTGAATGGTGTTGAAAATTTGATTCCCCGTTGTTTAAATTAATTTCTGACTTGTAAACACATGTGAGAGGCTGTGCCTATCTCTCCATCAGCACACATGCTGGTTAACTCTGCTAATCACACACACCAGGCCTGTGCTCAGCGAGGTGGGTCCTTCACAGACACAGCAATTAAACCCTGCTCCATATGAATCACTTGGCGTTCACTGAATACTTTCTATATGAGTACTAAATATTTACAAATGAGGCTGGCATCTCTGATATCATCTTCACCATCTCGGCTGAGGTGACTAAGGAGCGGGATCGTTGTGTGGGGAACAGAGTCATAGGCAGGTGGGGATTAAATAAAACCACCTTATTCCTTATTCCCATCTCCCCATTACGGCCACGGCACCTGGACTCTGAACCTGACACGCCACCCAGTTGTTCCCTGAAAATAAATGATGTGCTAATTCAGGGGGGTTTACAGGTTTTGGACAAATGGTCTGATTGTTATCAGCTATGATTTTCAGAAGTTCCAATCTGGCCACACTGTTTTCCACAGGAATCACAAGCACGAGGTGGGCTGTCTCTGCTGAATTCCTAGGTTTGGAAAAACACAAACATCATCAACTCCAAGTCTAAAGCTTTGGCCCCAAAGGAATTTTGGAGGAGGAAAAAAGCCACTGACTCCTTCAGAGCCTCCTTCGAAATGACAAAGATTAACAGGAGAGTCCATATGCTAATGGTCACAGGGCTGCTTATTAGAGACAATTTAAAATGAAGCCTCTGTCTCATGGGGAAGTCTAATCTGCTTTTCCTTCCAACTATCAACTAAAAATTATTTTTAACAGATCAAAATCAAAAAACCTCATTTCCCATGGCAGATGAAGTAGAACATATCTAACTGACTCTCACTAGACACTTTTCCTTTGAAACAAAAGCACTTCTACTTTCCCAAAATGAAATATTTCATGTTTTTTCAAAAATATCTTAACAGGCATTTATTATTATCTGTATTTTTAGTGTTAGGGCCTTTCATTACCTTCCCTTAAAAAGCACAAAGCAAAAACTGTAAACAATATTTAGTATGCAAAACAAATGACACACTGGATTATCATTTGTGAATGAGGTGCTAGGTTTATGAACTGAGATTTTTACAAACACTGATTTTTAAAATGCTGATTTAGAAATCCTGATTTTTCAGGATGCATTCAGGACCACACGAAGAAACAAGATGTGCCTATTTCCAATTTCTGAACTCCCATCAGTCAGGAATTACTCCTTACACTGTATCCTATAGAAAGAACACTTCTTTTTTATTATTATTAATACATGGATATTAAAATGGATGGCCTTAGCATTTCACCATTTGTAGCTGAATTACCCAGCCTTTCCTTTTGTCTTTAAACCAGCTGTTTTCATGCCCAGTTTATCTCTGTATAAACCATTCAGTAGGAGCAGTTTGTCACCTTCAAATATATTATTGATGAGAAATCGGACAAGACACCAATTAAGATCCGTGCACTTGCCCCATCTCCAGGCTCAGCCTGAGGTACTGAAGGCACAGCTCAAGTAAAAACTCAGTTTTACATTTCAAAGAAAGTTCAAAGGCAGGGAGAAAACACTGTCCTGCAAAGGACACAGAAATTGTATTGATTGCTGGAAAAGTTTATTTAAGGAGTAGACTGTATTATTTACTCTGTAGGACCATAAAAATTATACTGTGAGTCCATGTCTTGTTCAACAAGATGTTCTGCTTAGTTTCCTTTTCAGTCTTGGATTAAATCTATGAATCTGACAAAATGATAGTATGAACTTACAACTATGGTAACACCAACAGTGTTCTTACAACCCTGGCCACAGCTTAGGACCAAAGATACAAATAATGGTCAAGAACTAGATCAAGCAGATTTAACTGGATTCATTTTTCTGTTGCTACACCCCAGCAAGACACACAACAGTATTTCCTGGGCCTCGAAATATTGCCAAGTGATAAATTAAAGGGAACACTAAAAGTATCTAAATTTGGGATCTCTTTAGATGGACAAACAACCCTGAGGTTATCTGTCTTCTCCACTTCCATCCATATTCTTAGGTTGTCAAAAATCACCAAGCCATTCCCTAAACACTAAGTATTTATTCCACAACCTACTGGCCCTTCCTAGAGGAAGTGTAACACGAGAATTTATCCAACATAAATTATCTAAAATAAAATATTCTGCTAAAAATACATATTTGAAAGAAATTAATATCAAACAGGATCACACAAACTGCATGACTTATCTCTAACTTTGTTTCTGGAAAGCCTTTTTTTCCTGTTTTTGAACATAAGGAGCAATTGCCCACATTAATACACATTTATGCAGCTGTTAATGAAAATCATAAATATAATACACATTTCACAGTGCAGCTTGGCAATAACAACTCCACACTACGAATGTACCACGTTTACACTCTAAGTTAACGAAAAAAACCACTTCCCTTACCTCCATTTCTGTGCAGTGTAAACGGCCCGATTTATCTGCAATTGAGAAAAAAAGTTTTCAGATTAAGTAAAAGACAATGGAAAAATAAAACTAAAAACTTGAGTAGCTTTTTTTTTTTTTGAGCAATTGCTAAATATTCTTTGCCTTACTTTAATCACACCTTTCAATAATGTTTCCATCATATATACACATCACAGAATTAAGAGGCCCTGCCCTTTTTATTTGGATCCTTCACAACATTCCCTTTTAAAAAGATGTGGCTTTAATGCCTGGCTTCATTATTTAAATTGTATGACTGATGCGTGGCCATGGAGGGAACATGAAAACATGTTGGCTTAAATTAAGCAGCAGCAAATAATTATTTCAAGAGAAAAAAACAACATTAATTTATAAACCAGGGAAAAGCCACCGTTTCATCTGATACTTCTGGGATATCAAAGAGCTCAACAACAACAAAGTTTAAGCAAATTAAAGTTGAAACGTTACTGTAAGATTTTTGTAAGTCCCTCTTGTCAATTTTTGGATTCCCTCTGAGTTTGGAAACATCATTTTGGAATTTATATGGTAGAGAAAAATTAACTTTCTGAAGTGTTTCATCAAATTGAAATCTCAAGTCTCTCAAAGACAAAACACTTGGTATAAAAGTGTAAGTGGCCTGACAGCTTATAAAAAATAAGACTGAACTTTCACAGCATATTGGAAGGTATCATTTCACTAAAACCAGCAAGTTTATCATTCACAGAATGGGTTGGGTTGGCAGAGACCTTAAAGATCATCCAGTTCCAATCCCCCTGCCATGGCAGGGACACCCCTCCCACTAGAGCAGGTTGCTCAAGGCCCCATCCAGCCTGGCCTTGAACACCTCCAGGGATGGAGCATCCACAGCTTCCCTGGGCAACCTGTGCCAGTGTCTCACCACCCTCACAGTGAAGAACTTCTTCCTAATTTCTCATCTAAATCTCCCCTCTTCCAGTTTAAAGCCATTACCCCTCATCCTATCACTACCAGCACTTGTAAAAACTCCCTCCTCAGCCTTCTTGTAGGTCCCCTTCAGATACTGGAAGGCCACCATAAGTCCTTCATCCCATATTAATAATTCCTATCAAAGTAGGGTGAAGTAATTCTGACAGGATGATTTTCAGTTGGAAAAAAGATATTCAAGGAAGTATTCCAAGGAAATATATCCATCTCAAAGGGGAGCTACCCAAAACTTTAAATTTCAAAACACACACATACTGAATTTAACTCTTTTTGTTTCTTGGCTGCATTGCACCTGCACTGCTAGTTTAAAACGTGTGACTCTGGGCCTGACAGCACTCATGGTAGGAAATACCATGATTATGAGTCCCATGTACTCCAAAACTAGACCAATGCATGTTCACTTGGCTCTGGATGCTCAGAGCACATGTTAGAGGTGATGGCTGCTGAACACCACGCAGCATGGCCCGAGTGTTCACCACAAGTTAGGCAAACTCCTATTGAACTGGTCACCTTCCCTTTGAATCTAAAGGTTAAGCACGTCTTGAAGGAACAGGGAACATGCACCAAACAGAGGGCCAGTTGTTTACCTCCATTTTGGATGGATGCCAGTGCAAGCAGAATGCTTCAAAAGGAACACAAGAGTCTTAAGAAGGCAGCTTTTGATCACCCTTTCAAAAGGACTTGGGGATTCTGGTTGAGTCTCTTCAAGATCCAAAGGGGAGATTTTTGTGTGTGTGTTTAAAATGGCAATGTTCACATGATTGTTTTATTTGTAAGTGGGATAAATCTACTGAGAATTCTTAAAAAACCTCTGATTATTAGCAGATTTTAAATATTAGGGGTTATCCTGTGAAATTCAAATGATTGCAATCACTGGTAATTTAAAATATCTTGACTTGTATCTCCTATGGTCTAACAGAACAGGACTCAAACTGTCTCCTAGCTCCCCTCAGTACTTGTTGCTGCACCTCACAGCAATGCTGAGATCCTACAAAGATGCCTCTAACAGAAATCCTAATCAAGTCCTGAAGCACAAAACCAAATAAATCAGCCCAGATCAAAACAAGCAAGGCAAAATCTGGATTTCTGAAAGGAATAAGCAGCTTATCTCACAACACCTTGGATAGAACTTTGATAAACTCCCATGAACTCTGTTCTTCAAGGCAAAGCACAAACTCTGGAAACTTTCCTTAATTCATATATGGGATTGTCAAAATTTACTACTGCTTTCAGAGCAAATCACAATTCCTTTTTTTGTTGTATTATAAAAATACAGGGAATATTTAGGCACAAAATACTGACTTAAAACATTCTAAAATATACTGAATTATGGTAATTATTAACCATACCAGTCCATAGGCCTCCGTACCTTGAGTGCAGGTAGACACTCAGATTTCCCTGAGCTGTCTGCAGTGACCCATGGACCCTCTCTGTTGAGAATTTCCTTCACTTCTGAAGAGACCAGCATTAACAGCACTGACCCAAGAAACATGCACTTACTCGTGTCTGTGAAGACTGAAATGAATTTGCTTTTGTATGGCCCATGTGAGCCAATTACTTCTACTAGCTGGGAGTAGAAATTTCTTCTCTCTTCAGCTGACAGGACTGAAAAGGCAAAACCTCTCCACTGTAGCCTAAGGGTCATGCTTCCTTAATTTGCACCAGAAGAAAAAAAAAATCTCCTCTAAGAAGTCATAGAATAGTCTGTCTGCAAGCAGTATTAAGTGCTTATCTAGTAAATCAGTGCAGACTTACAAAATTATTTCAGCTGATGCTTCTTAAGGTAGATGAAGACTTCTCCAGACTTCACAACCATTCAACTAGAGACTAATCCGTGTAGGATTTTCACCACTCTTACTGCCAAAAAAAGATTCAACAGTATTTTTCTGTGACAGCTTTCAATAGTGACTAATGCTTTCATTACTAGTAAATAGCATAACTTGAACTGTCAAGATGATTTCAATTTATAAACAAGCTACAGTTTGGAACATTATACAATTTTTCACTCAGATTGCTGAAATGCAAGAAGGAAAGAGACTTAAATTGGAGGTTTTCTATATCTCTGAAAATAGCCTTCAAAGATATATATTTACCAACAAAAAAACCCCAAACCAAACCTTCACATTCATTCTTCATTCCTTAAAATTTCTATTTGAAAGATTATTCTTATTTCAAACCTGAACAGGGGGAGTCATGCCAAACTTTCATCAAGCATTAGGGCACACTGCCTCAGCCCTCAAGGCAGGAGCTTCAGGCTGCTATTTAGACCGGAAAAAATAATCCTTTTCACAAAAATCCCTCAGAATGCTGTTAAAAAAAGAGACTATACCCAATTTATCTACATCCTGTGCTTCACTGAAGCACAATTTCCCTGCCTTCCAAGGATTAATAGGTCATGGTTAGAAAAAGTCTTCACAGATTTAAAAATAAATAGCAAGCCTATCGTGTACTGCTGCCAACAGTAAGAAGCACACGTTTAAGACTGAATTTTAAAAGCAAACCAGATAAAATTCAGTATGTTAAAGTGGATTGAGACATGATATTTGTAGGAAAGCATGCAGGATATGCAAAACAATTTGCACTCTGCTATTTGAAGAAAAATTAAGCTCCAGAGTTGATGTTAGTGATGTGATACCACAGCCTCATGGCTGCTGTTTCAGCTACAACCAGCTGCTCTAAGAGCCCTGCAGCTCACAGCATCTTCCTCCAACCTTCCTCAAGTGTCTCAGATTCCTCTGCATAGATCCAAAAGTATTTGCTTCAAGAGAGCTTCTCACAGAACTGAAATGATCAGCACTGATTTTCAGGCCACAGTGTAGCTGATGTATGTGCCGGCAACAAACTCATTTTGTTTTTAAAAGATTAATATTCTAATTAACACCACAGCCTATTTCTGCAGGTTTGGGGTGAAATCAGTATTTCCACAACAGCAGAACTCAAGCTGCCCTCAGGAAAGACACTCACTGCCTGTATGTGCTGGAGGACAGTGGAAGAGGTGGCTGAAGGAGGAACACAGGAGCTAACTGAAGGAAAGGGACCAAGGGAGAATGTGGGAGTCACTAAATCAAGATCCTTGAGTTGAACAGACTTTAGTCAGGCCTCTAAATTAATAAGTTGAATTTTATTTGTTTTCTAGCTTTTACTTCTTCAAGAGGCACTGTAGCTATAACAGTAGGCTTTTCTCTGCCCTTAAAACTTCTTTTAAAAAAAAAAACTACTTAAAAAAAAATAATCTGATTGCAGGAATTGGAGCATTAGTTACCAAATCAGACAAGCCTGTCAATACAAGTCAAGATTAGCACTAATACAAAGGGAAAGACTGATGAAGAAAGCAAATGCAACCAAGCAGCAGAAGGAAAAGAGCTGAATATGCAAAGAACTGGATTCATAATAAAATGGAAAGGAAAATACTTGATGTGGCAGGAGTGAGGCAGACTTCTGGCAGAGGATGGGTATTCTGAAATAAACAGAGGAGGACAGAGAAATTTTGTATGATAAAATGAAGCAGAAAAAAGTAGAATAAACAAATAAAGTGCAGCTCAAAAGTAAGAGACATCAGGCTGCAAGGAAGGTGGTCAAGAAGAGTAAGGACATGAGGAAGTGGAAGGAAGCAGACTGGTGGTCATAGTAGTGTTGGGTTGGACTTGATGATCTTCGAGGTCTTTCCAGCCTTTATGATTCTGTGATAAGGAAAGTTAATCAGAGACCCCTCAGAGCAGTGAGACCCATGTTTTTAAGTCAAACACTTAGGCTTTGAGGATCAACAAATCCTTCCTTTAAACTGTGTAATTAGAAGGCAACAAAAACTGGGATGAGTTTTTACAGCTTGTGGCTTTTCGGATCTGATTCATGATTTCTGCATCAGCTACAGCTGACCATTCAGAAATGGTAAGGCTCTTTTTTCTGCTTGGGAAAGGGAAACGAAAGAGGAAGAAATCTGTAAGAAAATACAAGGAAAATTCCTCGAGAGGTTACTAGACCAAAGACATCCAGGACTCTCCTTCCCTGCTCAGCTCTATTCACAGCTGCCAATCTCTTCTGCAGATGCTTAAGCACAAATACTGCACTCACTTCCCTCTGGCCTGTCCAGATATCAACCCTTCCCAAAAGAGTGAATTTGCAGAGCTCACGTCTCAATTTATATTTTTGATGATTTTTTTTTTTTTTAAGTTCTGTTGCTCTAATCATATTCTGATTTTTCCTGGAGTTATCCACTCACTTGCTCATTCAACAAGCACAGGTGCTTGTGGCAGAATCTGGACTCCTCTGAAGTCTCCAGCAGTTTCTGCCATCGTGTTTGATGGATCTAGAGTTCCAAGCAAGTTACAGCTCTTCTGAATTGATAACACAGCACTGCTGGGTCTGTTGAGAACTTTCACCAGCTGTTAATAAACTCTCTGAAGCAGATGAAAAAGCAGTTCTCTCAATTCTCTACCTCAGCTATGTCTTTGCAGCCATATTTACACAGTACAAACTGACTCATCTCCTTTTGTTCCTCTTGAAGCAATAAAAAGCAGTAACAGCCTCATAGCTGGCGCCACGCACGCTAGCTTAAGGTTTTACCAGGAACAGAACAATACTTGTTTTATCTCCTTACTGAATCCAAGGCTGTAACGTGATAAATTAATTCAGAAACAAGGAGCCAACGTTCCCCAGTCTCCTTCTAAAAGACACTATGAAAAAGCTTCCCCATTTTTATCAAGCTACGTTCATTTCCTACACGGATCTGGGATGTTATGTACCTTTAATCCTCTTGTCACCTGCAATGTACCTACTGCACACTTGGCAAGCACAGTCATACTCAGCTCCAACTCATCCCCAGCCCTGCTGCTGCTGCACGGGTCGTGTCCACTGCCTCTCACTGCAACCACACCTTGCTCTCCACATCATCCCATTAAAGGTCTATGATCTCCGTGTCACACCATACACTGCTATGATCTTCATTTTCAAAGCCTGCTACCCCAGTCCTATCTATCACCTTGCACTGGGTAAAGTGCCACCTCCAGCCAGCCCCATGAAGCTGGACTCCACTACCCATTATTTTGTGGGGTTTTTTAAAGAAAAGCCTCATAGGGACATCACATTAACTCTCTGCACCATCACGGCAGATGTTTCATTTTTCACCCTACTCTTCAATCCCTGTTAACAATGACAACTACAACTCCACTTTCCCTTCCACAGCAAGATTTTTCTTCGGCTAGTCAAGAAAATCTTCATTAAATTACAAATGTGTTATCTTTTAAGTCATTATGAACATCAGGAGCCCACGACTCCTCAAATTTCTTTGCTCTTAAGTTTTCCTTAGGAACAAATGCAGATTTTGGACAACACCAACTTAGTCTTCATTCCTTCACTGCCTACTTACCACCTTCAACATTTCTGCATACAAATAGAGGTATCTGTGATCACCTATCCCTATTGGCAACTTTCCTCCATTTCTTTTGTGCAGGCACTTGGAATATGATTTTGGTTTGGTTTTTTTTCTGGCCAAAGACATTATTTGAAAAGATGAGAATCTTTTCTTTGCTTACTTTGTCCTCCCTGACCAGAGCTCTCTACGATAGGGTCCCCAGCCATCTGCCTATGTTCAGAGAGTCCATGTAAATCCCAGTGCACGGGATCCACCAGCTTAAGCCACAACTGGAAGCCTTCCAGTTCACCTTTACATGCTGGGAATCACATTGATGGTGGAAAGCTGAGCATAAATAAGACCTAGGCTTTCTCTCCTCCACAGATTAGCAGAGTAAGTGGGCAGAGAAAAAGCATCAAGTCAACAAGATTCCCCTCAGCTGTCTAGTGCCACTTTCTTCCTACCTTGACTTCCAACATTAACATAACTATACAGAAACACACAGACATCTATCTATCTAAAAACTCTTGCAGGAAAAGGACGAGATACAACACATCAAACCTTACTATTTTTAAATACAGGTGTTTCTACACCTTTGAATAAAATCTGAATACAGAGCATAACTGTTGTAATTTTAGAGGTACTATTTATTTTAGCATTATTCATAGCAAGACCTGTTTTGAAATTTAAACAGCAAGCAAGGCTACTCCCACCCATTATCTTTCAAAAGAGGCAACAAAATTAGAAAGAAAATGTCAGTACATTCATTTTCCTCTAACAACCCTGCATATTTTTCCTCGCTGCTCCACAAGAGACTGACAGATGAGAACGTCTTGATGCACACAAGCTAAATTTGCATTATTTGCCCTATATTTCTCCATGCTGCCTTCCAATACCTTCCACAAGGGTGTAAAGACTTGGAAGCCATTAAAACTGCCAAGATAACATAAACAATTCCTCTCCAGTACATCTCACCCTGAGCCCTCTGAGTCCCATGAAAGCCACCGTGCAGTCAACTTTTCTGTGATCTTTTTGATTTGAAGCCAGAATTCTCCATGCATTATGTCCTCCCACTGAATGCCTGGCAGGTTTCCAAGAGAAAAATCTGCATAGTACTTGCTGCTGATAAAACCAGCAGTAATTTCCCCCCGTCCTTTCTCCTCTAGGGCTGGAGGACAAGGCAAAAGAAAGGCCACCAACACTACCCTCAGAGGCACATCCTCAGGAGGGAGAGGGAAGGCTGAGGAACACCACATTCCTGCCAGCCCTCAACAGCCGACAGCTTGGAGTCAGCATGGTTTGGTCTTCCAAAAACCACCTTTGCCCCTTTCTGAGATCCTCATGGCTGCTCCTCTTCAGGAGCTCACTGAAATGCCCAGTAACTGCCTTTGCCAAGTCAAGGATCTGGCACTAACAAAACACACAAGGAAAACTCTCCATTTTTCTTCATCCCCAAAACTGTCCTGCATAGTGAAGAAGGTGGCACAGCCAGTGTGATGGGAAGCAAGAGTATGACCCCAAAGGAACAGCCTCCTGTGCCCTGCGACGTTCTGCTGCCACTAAATACTGGGCACGAGGTCAACAGCCAGCTCTTGTGTGGGTTTTCCTCTCCTCCATCTCTCCCTTCATGATTGCTCCAAGTTTAGAAACATGCTTCCAAGTACTGCTCCACAAGAGGAGAGCTTGGAGGAGTCAAACCACAGGTTCTGCACCAAACCTTTTAGCTCATTCAGAGGTTATTTTTTTATTGCATTTGGCACTTTACTCGATGCCACCGTTAGCTCATTTCATAAAAACTGCAAGTAACAAAGCGACAGCTAAAACACCCATTAGGTAGAAACCATTCGACTCCCTATCTCCAATTTCATCGTGGGTATTTCTAAGCAACCCACATTTCTGTGGTATTGAGATGTCAGACGGTTACAATGATTCATAACAGGATGACCACAGTCAGCTCCTCATTTTTTTTTGCATATTCATGTTTATTTCTAACTCGCTTCAGATCTGGCAAAGCGATAAGATGTGGCTGTGAAAACATCTCCTCGTGAGCATCTCCAGAGCAAGCTCCGTGCCACGGCCACGTCTGCTCCCAGCTTCTCCTATGCCCCACTGACAGCCATGACCGATCACATCGTCCATCATGATCCCGAACAAAGCCCGAATGTTCCCTGCCCAAAGACACCATTCTTCAGGGACTCCTCTAGCTGCCCACACAGGATTCTCTTGTTTACAAAAATAGAAGCTAACAGCCAATATTTGTTCCCGTGAATTATCTAAACCTATGCACCAACATACAGCTCTACATTTTTATATAACACCAGAATAGAATAGCTTTACAGCTCGGGGAGTTAACCTGCAGAACCCCCGTGGCTCTAACAAACCTCCCCACACAGGCTTTTAAACCTAAGTTGTCTGAAATACAAAGGCAGGAAAACAATTATGAGGAATCCCTTCCCGTTCAACTCTTCATTTAGTATTAATGTGAAAATGAACAACCGAGCGACATTTTCATCCTTAATCTTTCTACCTAACCAAAACCTTATTTATTTTGTTTTTTTTAAACAAGATAACCAAATATTGATAGACCACGTAGCTAAAACCAGAGAGATCTGAGCGTCAGTCTCTGCTTTTGATTAAGGATGGGGACTGAACTCCAAGTTCTGCCCCAGTATCAGTGAATCATCTTTGTTTCGCATCTCAGGGACATTTTATTCAATTTCTAGGTATTTTCACTTGGAATTTCAAGTATTGTGCTTTAACCAGAAAACTGCTTCGCAACAAACGGCTTTGGAAAAGCACCAGTTTCTACATAATCAGTGCTTCTTTTTAAGAAAATTTGTATCTCAAGAGTAGAAGGAACGTGGCCAGACAGCTTCAGGGCCTCAGCTACCATGCACTGCACCCAAATCACAGCACCAGGGCAATGGTTCCTCTTAAGTGCTTGCTGCTTCTAAGCAGAATACATGAGCCTCAGAATAAACGCCCGTTCAAGAGGCTCGAGCTGAAGTTGGCTCAGAAAGCTCATTAATCAGCACCTCAGGACACTGCAGTGAGCAATAAGGAAAAGAACTGGCACAGTTCAGAAGATACCAAAGAAAAGCGAGTCTACTGTCAGCTCTTCAGTACGGTGAGTTACCAACATTCACTGTATCACACATACGATGTTTCCCAGTGAAAACCTGCTACAGGTTCCACAAACCAAAGAACAAAAGCCAACTGACCAGGACCACCTTTGTTTCACGTTGTTGACAGTTACTCCCCTCCCCAAACACACAAAACCCTCTGTGAAAGCTTGAGGGCTGAGCGATGGTCTATATTGCATTAGTCTATCCAAAGTTGGGGAAATGAAGAAGACCAGGGGCAGGGAAGGGAGCCCTGGAGAATTATCTCCTTTAAATCCAGGCACCCACCAGCCTGCAGCTGATGCAGAAAGGAGATCCCCGAGTACAGTTTAGGAATGGACATCTGGCAGAAACCTCCCCTCCTCCCTGCTTCTGTCAAACGCACAGGAGGGGGTACTCTGCCCCGGTTATCTCCCTCCCTTTCCTGGGAGGTCTTAGGAGAATGGATTTCCCTTTTTTTTCTTTTTTAATCTCTCTATATACATACACACACTCTAAGATTTCCAAGAAAGAAACATGGGTATGATGTGCAACACAATACATACAATAGTAAGGTAAAAACACAGGTAAGAGAAAAATAGTCAGGGCTGGAAGATTAAAAAAAAAAAAGTCTCATCTATCCAAAGATTCCAATCAACACACAGAGGCTAGCACATGTTAACTACAACATTTTAAAAGACTAATACAGATGTGGCCTGTAGCTTTAGCATAACCAAACAAGCTGGATGTCAGTGAGGGGCCTGAGCCCTGATATATCCAACACTGTCAATAGAATAGAATGGGGGCAACAGAATGAGCCCACAAATAGCAAGGAAAAGGTAACAAAAGAAAGAAATAAATGGTAAATCAATATATTTTCTACAGGAAGAAGCCTGGCATCATCTCAGAAGACTGTAAGTAAAAGCAGCACACAATATGCAAGCCAGAACTCTTCCATGCTCTGGTAACATGCAGATGCCTTGGCTAGGAAAGTGTTTTCCTGGAACTTCTGGGTGTAGGTCTGGCATTTTATTAACATTATAATAACATTTTGTTTTTAAATAAGTAAAAAAGCACATCAGATGACATTTAAATAAAAATCATTATTAGACTCATTTCAACCATGGAGGAAAATGATGTCCCTTCTTCCACTAGAGTATATTTTGGTATTTGCAGGTACCACTAGCTCCAAACTGTATTACTGCAAATCTCTGCCAGAAGACTTTCCAGACAGGCACTGTATTAAAAGGCTTCATTAAATTGCAACACCAGGCATAATATCTACGTTCTAAACGCTGAGGGTTCAATTAATCCCATTTTGTGAAATTACCCTTGCCTTCTGCTCCACAGAACTTCAAAATGCCCAAACCTCTGTCTTCCTGGAAGACTCCGTGACACTGAACATGGACTAGGTTGATACCAGGGAACACCATCATCTGCGTGGTAACTGAGCACATCCCTCTGCTGCCTGGCTCTAGGTTCTTTTTAGAAACCAAGCTTTATTTGCCACACATACAAAATATTCCTTTCCATATTCATAATCAGAAGCTCTGAAATACACAGGCGTGTGCCCTTCTTTCCCTTCCCAATGCAGAAGAGATTTTCCTGGGTATTTCGAAGAACCAGATGGTAGGTGCTAGGCCCCTGGTAGGTGGACAGGGCTTAATGTCAGCATAGCTCTAAATTGATCTATTTGTAATGGGTGCCTTTTGACGCCAAACTCTTTCCGAAGGACACCGCAGGATGCGCAGCAGGGCCAGAGGACCCCCCAGAGCAGGCGCGGGGGGTGACACGGTTGTTACGCACCAGAAAACGACGCAATTCGACAACACCGAACCCGCATTCGCCCCTCCTGAGCCCTCACGCAGGGGGGCAAACCCAAGGCGATGGTTTCTACCTTTATCCTCTCCGACACCGAGATGGTACCGGGACCCCCACAGCCCGGCCGCGGAGCGGGAGCGGAGGAGCCCGTCTCCTCCCAGCCGCGGGACAAAGGCTGAGGGGAGAAGGGCAACCGCCCGCTCCCCACACCCGCCTGCCGCGCTTGTGGGGCCGGGGAGGGGAGAGGGGGGCTTGGGGGGTGAAGGGGGTCGGCCTTACCTTCAGCAGGCGGGGGCGACCGGGGGGGCTCGCCCTCCTCCAGGGTGACGGTGCCGTCCCGCCAGACACGGAGGTGGGCGGCCGGGCCCGGTCTGCCGGGGGTCTCTCCGCGGCGGGCGC